>OMLP01023169.1:0-11078 GCA_900302685.1 Spondyliosoma cantharus | reverse complement strand
AGAGGCCCTTTGAGGTAAGAAAGCTAGAGGCGATGGTGTGTGTGTGTGTGTGTGTGTGTGTGTGTGTGTGTAAAGGAGTTATTTGGTGTAGGCTATTACTCGACTGCAATTTAACACATGATGTCATACCGACATCAGGCTACAGTCTCCACAAATACCATACGTGCTAAATAGCGATGGAAGGCTACGTTAAATTAGCTAGCATCAATATTTATGGTAGCTTGTGTTGGCGACGCTCGGTGAGCTGGTATTCACAACTGGTTGCTTTCAGTTTAGATGTTGAATCATAGTTGACGTGCTGTTGTGGTACGCCAGTTCTGCTTTGCAGTAGACACGACTTTTACGGACGGTTTCTTGGCTCTTGGCCATTGCGCTGACTCAATTCTGAACATAGTGGTGTGTGTCCGCAATAACAGTCCGTGTGGAAAAATGATCCCTGTGCTAAGCAGGCCACATAACACAGGTGATAGGAATTAAACGAAGCCTTGAGGCAGAGATTTTGCTTCGACCATTTTTCGTAATCAAATTAGTAGAGTTACTCGAGTAAACGTTTCAGCTCTAATTTTTACCAATTATATCAGTATCGATCTTGGTTTTGTTTCGGCTCTACTGAAAATAGGCATAAGTCTGATTACTTTAATATGACCTAAACTAAAGAGAACCGACACAACAAGCTGGTAAGGCTGTGGACCTCTCTGCCCTTCTCTTATTTCTAATTTCTAATTTCTGAGTGATCCATTTGCTTTACAAACAGCACTTGTTGTTTTTTTTGTTTTTTTTGTTTTTTTTAAATATGACAACATAGCAAATGCCTTTATAGTATAGAGGGAGAAAAACAAGAACAAGCACAGCACGCAATACATTTTGCAGAGAGCAGGGGAAAAGTCTCCGTGTGATAACAAAAAAAATGTATGAGAGCTTAGGAATATCAAATTATCCATCTTCACCTTTCTTACCTTGAGGTACGCATAAACTACAGGTTAAAAACTCCTTTTCAATATACAAATATGAGAAATTATCAATTATCTTATTGGTATCAGCCTTCCATATCCATATCATTCATCCCTAGAAAACATTTTTTCAATAGGAAGTAAACCACCAAATTGGAGATGCATTCCATTCCACCAGATGTCACTGTTCCTGCTGCAGCTGGGAGAAATAACACAGGCACCACCTGCACTGTCAGTTATGACCTCTGTCAGAACCAAAGTAATTTCACATAGGTTCATTTTTCAAATTAAAATTTCAGTTATATTAATATCCAGACAGTTGCATATCTGAATCTGTTGAAGTCCCTATAAAAGCAGACTAAGGAAGAACAACAGAGGAAGGTTAGTGATCAGCATTGATTATGTGCAGACCATTTGTTAAGTTAACATGCTAAAACTGGTTACTGTACACTTGTAATTGCAGCTGTTAATTTCTAATCTGCATTAGCCTTATGTGTGGCAGAACAATGAAGGAATTCCCAGTCCTCCACTGTACATCAGAACTCCAGAACAAGTCCATACATGTTCCCTACAGACGTCACACTTGCCCTGTTTACTGTAGAAACACAACACATGCAGTACTTATCAATGCAGGCTCTGTGTGAAACGGCTGTTATGTGATCCCCATATTTGGTCCAGCGAACCAGTTACACTGAGCAGTCCTGCAACCTCTTTGTTCACTCTCAGCCTTCACTCAGACTTCTGCTCTGCAGCAGACAGTGAAGTGAGTCTCACATACAGTTAGAAGTCTGACATTAAACTGCAGTGAGCTGACAACAGTGTGTACAGTCTCAGCTCACTATTTCTCCTTTCATGGCAATCCTATCTCCTTAGGAAAGACAGAAATCAGAAAGATGCATCTGGGTTAAAAATAAACGAGGTATCAGAGTTTTGGACAGAACAGGGAATTTCGAGAAATCAGCTTGATCTCTACCAACTTGTGATGGGCATTAGTCAGTTTTCTGAGAATGCATTCATTAACAGTTACCTGATTAATTGAAAAGAAAAAAATACAGATTAACTAGTAATTCAAATAAAAACCATAAGCTTTATTGGACTTGCATTCTTTTTGTTCTAATTTTCAAACGAAAGACTTGTGGTCTCATGTCTGTATTTGAACTGGAATCAATAAGATGGTAAATGCTCACAGGCAGATGGTCCCAAATTTCTGCTAGAAAAATGTCTGCAAAACCAGTGCACTAGTTGGTGTGCAGCGATAATGTGTGGCTTGATCTGCAATGGAGCCAGCTGTTATTTGTCTCTTTCCTAACCCTTCCTCCATTATCCTCAGGAAGAGGAGAACTTGGTTGTCAAAGCTGGTTTGTCTGAATACATTGCATCCTAACTGATCAGTATCACAGGTAGGTTTGCCACTACATTGTGGTGCAGGCATGTAAATAACCTTGGATACAACAGCTCTTCTCCTCGATATGAAACACACAGGTTCCCAGGTTTAGAGACCTGCACCCACATTGATATTTCACTCCACCTCTATTTGTTCCTGTAGGCTATATTACCTTTTTATTACCTTAAATTATGTTGAGCAGCGCTAATTATTCAGGTGATTTCTTTAGTGTGTGCTGTACTAGTGTATGAGTGCTATCTTTAATGATTTGCTTTATGATTAGATTGGCTACTTTCACTATTTTAACATCTAAATGTTCACATTAATGTCACTGCAGCAAATATCGTGGCACGTTTAAGCAGCAAAACTGTCAACTTTGACAGAACAGTGGAATAGCTTCTGAAATAAATATTTTTTAGACAGCCACGATGGAACTTAAGATTTAACAGGAGGGTGACTCCATGAACCTAGACTGGTGCGTGATCTTTAAGATGTGTAGAAGAATACAGAACATTAAGCAATAGTGCGTTGGAAGATTTATTTAATCAAAGTGATACTGATTATCGAAAGGGCTCAATATAACTGCGATCAGTGCGTTTGATGTCACGATGTATAACCTTAACAGCAAGTGTCCTGAAGACGTCACTAGGATTCAAGTTGCCTTCTATGACCCATTCTAGGTCTAATTCAATCAAGTACTGGGGCAACATAGCAATGTGTGGACCTTGTGCAATTGATGATGTTGCAGCAAAGACAAATTATTATAGGAGCTTTTTAGTAAATCTCTCTAAGCAGAAAATGTTATTGGGATTGCGTGTCGCTGCTTGTGCTGGTGGCAGTAATTGTCTTGTCTTTTCGCTGCTTTCATATTAGGCTTGCTTTGTTTTAAGTAGTAAGTGTTCTGTTTGTCATCTGGAAATTGCCAAATTATGTTTGCAACAATAGCTGTTCTTTAGTAAGTTAAGGTGTAGACTCATGGGCTAGCCTTTTGTCAACATCCAATATCTGCTGAGTTAATTCTGCAAGGCGCTAAATTCTTTCTTTTTTGCTGTGAGCTGCGAATTTTCCCCCAATATTGACAATCGTGAGTTGGGAACGGGGCGTTTCCCTATGAGGCGAGAGAAGAACTGAGGGTTATCCCAGTTGGGGCCATGGAAATGAACAAGCACAAAAAGACTGCCAAATAACTTTGCTGAAACAATAATAAAATGGCCATTGTTATCTGCTATTACACTAATTACTGTGAATGGCACACCTTTCCTTAATAATATTGCTGCCCCTCTCAATATGACCCCAGAGTTGGAGTAAAATATCTGAAAATATCTCATTTTAGTACTGAAATCAATACTGCTGGGAGAAAAAAAATAAACCCACACACATGCCATAAGCATGGACAGAACAGACACGGCGTGTATCACATACAACCACACACGCATGTACAGTAGCACAATAAACTAATGGAAAGTGACATGAGAGGAGTCATGTCACATGTCATGTGAGGACTTATGGAAACACTAATAACAAATCTTGCAATAAGACTAACTAACTAACTAATGGTAAATGTAAATGCCAATTCAGGAGAGAACTATGAATCATTACCCTCCCTGGTGCCATCAGACTCTATAATACTCCAAAACACACAAATAATTTTTGTGCTTTAAATTATCATTACTGTAAATACATTTATCTAACTCAGTATTTTATTTTATCTTATAACTAGTTAAGCATTTTATTGTATATAGTATTTTATTGTTTTTTGTGTATTGTATATAGTACTTTATTGTTTTTATATTTGCCCTTGTATTTTGATTGTATTTGTACTTGAATGTACCCACTGCTATGATAACTTTATCAATCCCCAAGGGGAAATTACATAGATAGATATGGCGATATGGTTTTCCTTCACTGGCAGGGTGACAGAGTGTTACTGCACCACTGTTGGAATTGCTGTTTAGAAAATATCATGCAACGGTCCTCTCCAATGGCTGACCCATGGTTGAATTTTCAGAGGTGTCCAACAGACTAGCTCATCACACCTCATATACACTTTATGTACTTACAGCCTGTATGCTGCTGGCAGACACATAGAAACCTCCTGGAAAGAGTGCTTTGCAGATGTACAAAAAAGAATTGCCCACGTGTGACACCTCTGTTGCTACAACTCAATCCTACTGGAAACACAGCACAGCTGCACTGACCATCCATTCTTTAATTTCTAGAACCAGGGAGTGACTGCACATGCCACGGTTTAGTCGCAATATAGACATTCTTCCTTGGTTCTAACTAGTTAGTTAGTTAGTTTAGTGCCTAGAATTTCATCAACATACCTGTAAGAGCCACCAGGCATCACTTTGTCAACTCAAAACAGTTTCAGCACTCTTTCGTCTAAAAATGATGATGCACCCACTACAACACACATCCACTGATGTGCTATCATTCAGATACAGACAGGATTAGACAGATGACTCTTATTATACACACTTTTATCCCTGCTAACACTGAAGTAGGTGTAGTTCTTTAAAGCAGCTGTAATGCTCATGTCTTGTAGCTTATCTATTGACATCTGTGGAATCGGTGTCAGCACTGATCCTCCTCTGCAGTCCTGTAACTCAGTAACGTGACTATGCACACATTAGTGAGGGCTGTGCTGTCCTCCAGCCGGCCCTTATTGTTCCCTTTGCTGCAGGGGGCACAGTGGAGCCAGCTGGGCTTGGCTGACCATAAATTGCAGCAGATTATGGCCATTTCAAAGACAGGAAGTGAGTAGTTGAGAGTAAGATAATGTTATCTGCCACCTCCTTGCCTTCTTTATCACTTCTTTCACTTCGAAAACTTCTACGTCTAATAGTAAAAGGAATTCATTATGTTTTCTCAGTTCCACTGAGATGAGAACAATAAAGTATCATTTCGTATCTGCAAAGTAACCAGTAACTGAGGTTATCAAACAAATGTAGTGGACAGAGAGAGTAAAGCAGCAGAAAAATGAAATACTCAAGTATCCTCAATTACCTCAAAATTGTACTCACTACAGTACACGATTAAATTGTAGTTAGTTACATGTGATCACTGGTTGCTCTTAATTCGACATTATTAAATGTTATTTATATAAATACAGAATAATGAGAGAAGTTATTTTCTAATCAACGGGACCAACAGTCCAATTCAAGTCACTATGTGTCCAAATGTCAAGCTTAAACATAAAATTATTTTTGATATTGCTAAATGCATCTCAATAATAACAATAAGCTTATAATATTATGAAACATTTGTTTTGTCTGGTAATTTTTTTGTTTCCTCAACATGTAATTTCAAAGATAGTTTATCAAAGCATGGGTATTTAAAAGGATGACACCAAACTATTTGTTTAGTGCAAAGTGAAACATGTACCTAAACCTTAATTCACATCTACAAGAAAAAGTAAATTGTTATGTTGGTGTCCATGATCTCAGCACCTAATGGCATATTCCCTCCCTACTGCATGTCTATGGCTGAACATGCTTATATATGGATACTTTGAAAATCTTTTGTGAAAACAAAAAGACAATGGGTTTCAAGTTTCTAAGCACCACGCAGTGCAGCTTTAGCCCTTAGCATCAAAGAAAAGGTTTAGCCTAAAAGTGTTTGTATTCATGTTAGTGTCATGCCTCTTTGAGCTGGTTGGTGCTGCCCCAGGACGCAGAGCGCTGGTGGCTGCTCTTCTTCTCTACTGTTTCCTCACGCCAACATCCAGGAGTCTGAAAAGAACATCACAGCTGCACATTAGCATACTTGGATCTTAACTTGTTAAACAATGTTGTCACTGTGACTCATATAGGATCATTCTGCTTAATCACAATTTGGATTTCGTTGGCCATAATTCCTATCAGTTGTGATTACATTGTATTGACTAAAGTCGATCAAAGCGATGATCAAAACCTTCGACTATTCCAGCAATGGATGATCACTGTGACAAATTCATAGAGGCAACATATACAGACTCACATATTCACACACGCTCCTTTGTGAAAGCTGAGCTAGGCTCTGCGACACAGTGAGAGGGTACTACAGTGAACTCTCTCTCTCATCCAAGTACACACACACACACACACACACACACACACACACACACACGCACTAAATACAACCTCCCTGTCCTACATCCAGAGGAAACTGAACTGCTGTCTTGCTCATCTTAATGTGTCCAACTCAAAAGGCCATTTGTTTATTTCGAGCAGTGAGCAAGTTACTAGAGACTCCCCCCTTGTTCTGTCTTCTTCTTCTCTGTGTTGAAGAGGATGAAGCCACCCAGACCCAACCAGACAGACCCACATTATTTTCTGACTAAAATTAAGTCAGAACATGTACTGCACTCTACACAAAAGTAGTATACTGTTGCCACAAGCCTCATATATACTTTATATAAAAAGATTTTCTGAACCATTGGACTGAAACACACAAAAAACCACCGGTGCAACGTTTTCACAGCAATAAACAAAGATGTGTGGCTAGCTGGCCAGACCTCTGCAGCTGCATCAGTCATTGCAATACATTAATTGTCATGACCACAACAATGTATGCAAATTCAGCCAGTCTTTGTGAATTCCTTGCAATTTTTTCTAAGATCACCACAACTATCCTCGGGGTGTCAATTGTAAGTTCCTCCACGATACGACATTATATTGATTCTTTGGACAAACATACAATATTTGCAGGTATCCGCCACACTAGGATTTTGATTTGATTCGATACAGGGTCCTGCGATCGATATGAGATGATATTATATTCCCATTAAACACAGTTACATTTATATCAACTCACAAAAAGCAACTAAAATACGATTTGACAATTTTATTACTGAACTCTTCAGTGGAAATAGGATTTTATCAATGGTTCCAGATATTTAAATGGAAAACAATCTATTCTTTTTAATACAAAGAAAGCACTGTCTAGAAAGGAGTTGCGCATGGATTGAAATGGTGCCATGGGAATTTTCATGAATTGATGTTTTCACTTTGCATCGATGCTACTGGATTGTTGATCATTAAATCAAAATATCAATCCGGATCGAAGTATTGTAACACCACTACACTCTTCTATACATTTGACCAATTATTGTAGTCACCACAATTTTCACTACTCACAGCAGTGTTTAATGTTCTCTTACTTCTGTTTCCAAACCTTACATAATGTCACTGACTAGCAGATCTGCACTGTGAACAAACCAATATAGTGATGTAGCCAAATGGACCTATTCTGATTAGGCAAATTACTTCACATGGCTCTTCTTGGATGACATGTTGTAACCAATGCAATGTGAGTTACAGATCACAATATGGTGGATATGGACCGAAAAATGTGTATATTTAATGCGACATTGTGTTTTAATGTTGCAAATGTATAAATTCAAGTTTCAAGTCTGCCGATAGTTTACAGGGCATTTCCAAACTGAGAAATAAGATCACAATTTAGATTGTGAATGCAATAAAATAGATTGTTATTAATAATTGTACATTAATGACATGAACCTAACCTCTATAAATATGGCATATAAAAACACGGTAAGGTGTGATCTCCTTGTGTTTTCTGTAATTTGTTACAGAATAGGTGGTTGGTTTAGAGTTGCCTCTACAGGCATGTGGATGACTGATAGACTACAAGATTCGACAGACAGGACTAGGAATAAGACAGGAAGACATCCCTGCATATACACACATTTGTCAAACAGCAGCACCACCACACATTCAGACTCACACAGTCGGGCCTTTGTGTCTTTTCAAGAGTTAATAATAAACTGTAAGCTAAGAGCAAAGAGGTCATCTGGCTTTTGAAGCTCCATGGATGTAAAGAGGTAAATGTCACACAACCTGGAAGACACAGGATGTACCGGGTGTGTGTGGGGACGGCTGAGGTTGAACAGCATGAGAGGATCACAGGGCATGAAGACGTGGGCACAAACTAAGGTCAGGGATGACACAGAACATTACCACTATGCCATATGAAATAAACTATAATAGAGCTGCAATTAACGATTATTTTGCATATCCATTAATTTGCCAGTTATTTTCACAATTAATCATTTAGTCAAGAAAATGCTACATAAAATGGGAAAAATACTCATCACAATTCCCAAGAGCAAGAACTAGAATTAATTAATTAATTAATTAGAATTTTATCAAAACAGTCAGCAATTAATTTTCTTTCAGCTGACTAATTGATTAATCAAAGGAACATCGCAGCTCTAAATAACATCTTACAATTAGGAGCCGACAGTGAACCAAAACCAATGACACGAAGGGGAAACAGTGTTCCCACACAGACAAAGACAAGGTCCACAGGAGGTGATCCAGTCTGGCCTGGGAACTGATATCTTTACTCTTTTCTCAAATTCTACTCCAGGACATGTGACCTATAAAGTCTGACAGTAGTGACTCAAAGTCCACACTCAGGCTGCAGATGGTCAAATTGAAGATGATGAGGGAGATCATTGTGGCACACCCCTGAGGTGCAGCTCTCCGGTCTTTCGAGAAGTATTATGTAAGTAAACAGACAAGACAGTTGAAGACAAGACATTTTTTACATTTTACAGACCAACTGATTAACTGAATAATCTGCAGATTAATCACTCATGAAAAAATTGTGCAGCCCTGAAAAGAAAAAAAACAATACCAGTCTATACGTCAACAGCAGCAAATAAAATGCTGGTGGTAGTTTTCACTATAAAATCTGACTAATTGAGCTGCTCAGTGAGTAACACAAGCAGAAGGCTTTCATTCTGAGATGTTTGCATGTACAAAAACAGCTGCATGATGATGCGTCATCAGGGAAAAAATTAGTATAAAAGCAGATTGACGAAGGTGTGACTGGTCACTTTGTGAAATTACGATTGATGTCACTTTCAAAGAGATCAGATTTAGAACAGCTGTGAGTTATAGTCTACAGTCTTATTATCAGTGTTTTCTATTCATCCATTTTCATGCAGTTGTGAGTGGCTTTGGTACTGTTACCTTACAGAACTGTGGCTCTGAGCTGTTGGTTGGAGTTCAGAGCTAAGATAATGTCTACAGTAAACGTAAATGGTAATGCTAGAATGCCTTCACAGAGAGATGCCGTCAGACATGAAAATGAGAATCATTTAGCTTCTGTGGCAGCAAACACAACACAGGGGCACACTGATAACTGTGCTATATTTAGCCTCGTAGACAACTATGGCTGACCAACAGTAGCATTACCTTAACGGCTCTAAACACCTGGCTACAGCTACATACTGGTATATCCCATACACACCAACTGGTTGTGACTCCAACTACAACAGTTATTCTTAACCATCATTCCCATTTTCAAAGGCAGAGTATTTTTTTTTATCTAAAATGAATGTTTCAATTAGCATGACCTCCATTTAGATAATGTATTATCATTAACCTAATGAAACTCTGTTAATATGACTCAGTATTTGTGCAATCTTGGCTTAAATCTGTATCAACTGATGGGAGAGGCGCACCTTGCCAACATATGTAGGATATAAGCAGTACTTCCACTACGCTCAAGCACTTGAAGCGGGGTTGCTGGATTCAAACTGGATCTGGCGGTGCGGCAAAATGCTGCAGGTTAGTATAGCAATATGGGAGGGTCACGCCATGGTCCGTGTGTGACTTGTTGGGAACGCCTGCTGATCAGTTTACCGAAAGACGATGCTACAAATATGCTGGTCTACTTGTGATTGTTTTTCCTCATTGATGGATTAAAAAAAGCAGTAAACAACCAGGGTGACACAGATCATCACTGTGTTTAAAACTTGGGGACAAGACCGAACCAAAGTGAAAGTGAAACTTTAAACAACAGAGAAATCTCTGTTGTGTTCCCCCTGTAGTATTTATCCATGCCAAATAACGTGCCATCCTGATCCCCAGCTTATGTGACTGGCTACCGGATCCTGATGTCCAGCTTGTATTTCTCGTAAATTTAAGTCGGCTAGTCCTGTTTACTTCTATTCCCCACCCAAATGTAATTTGTTAAGACTGGGCTAATATGTTTTTTGGGGTAAATTCGCTGTTATAGTAATCAAGTAATACAGGTTTTAAAAGGGAATTCCACTGGTTGCATGTGCATAGTGGAATGGCTCTGCTTCGTGCTGCCTCAAACACCCACGGGCTCCGTTTTGAGTGCAGCACGGTGCATCACTGCCGGACAGCTAGAGTGGCGAGACCGAGGAGTTCCCGTGGTAATTACTAGAGCTGTATTCTCCTAGTCGACTGGTCGATTTATTGGTCGATACATTCTGGCTTGACCAAAATTCTGATTGGTCGATTTTTGGCGTGTTAATTACATGCTGCTATGGCAGTGCGTAAACACGCAGCGGGTCCTCTCCATCCCAATGCTGTGTGTCCTGCATGGCATATTTGACTTCATCAGGAGGAAAGTACCAAGTGCTAATGGGGGTGTTTTCAGAGTGTCTTCAGAACACCCACCCTTGTTTTCACTATTTTGGATTAGCCCAACCCACTACAGACAAACAGATTGAAGAACGTACTAGAAGGCCTAGGTCCGGTTTTGTTTAATATTTATTTATTTGTAAGCGTTTCATTTACAGTCATTCCTATTCTACAATGTCAAAGACATCAGCAGTGTGGCAGCATTTTATAAAAATAGAAAATGGAAAAAAAGTCGAATGCAAAGTTTGCAAACAAGAGTTTGTATATCACAGCTCGACTACAAACATGGCAAATCACCTAAAAACGGTAAGCTGACTTGTCTGCGTTACGTTGCTC
>OMLP01023161.1:0-13865 GCA_900302685.1 Spondyliosoma cantharus | reverse complement strand
CACTACACAAACACCTTAATAACACTTTTCCATAGTAGAATGAGTGTTAATGTTAGGATAGGAGGCTTGCATTGTGTGGGTAGTTAGCTAACTAACAACAGCTAGCAGCTAGGCTACTACTTACTCTCTGGGTGCTGAAATAGCTTTGGATGTCTCGTTTTTTTTGGGTGGCATTTTCTGTCTACAAAGCAGAAACACGGGCAAAAATGTTGAGACCAAACGAAATACTGATGTGAGGATTTCCTGTCATGATTTCCTGGTGTATTTACGTCAACACAGTCTGCAACAGCCAGCCTGATGTCTTACCGTCAGTGCAGCTCTCTGGCAGCAACTCTGCCACACAGCGCGAGAGGGGCTTTAATACCTGTATGTGCTGAGAACGTGATAACCCTTCAGCCAATCAAATGGCAGCATATCTAAACGTGTTGCCTTGCAGGCTACACTGAAGATTGCGATGAGAGGGTACGTTGGAAAAATAGTTCTCAACATATGCTTAATACTACGAATGAGTTTGCGAAAAATATTATATTCAATGCATTATTTAAAAAAAAAAAAATCGTTATATTCAAATATATCAAAAATTTTGGTAGGGACAACTCTGTCTTTCCCAAACTTTGGTTGTGACTTGTCCCTACCGTTCCTATGCAAACTTACGCCCTTGCTAATGTGGTCACAGGTAAATGCTGGCGGGTGCCTGGAGTCCTCTTTTCCTTCCCTTCTCTCGTGAGTGTGTGACTGTCTTTTGCTACTAAAAAGGTATGTAGCCTATATTGTAGCATGTAACCTCATCAATTTTTAACATACTTAGCCAATTCTAATGGTGTTTTCCTCAATTAGGTGTTACTGTAACCACCTCATTGCGCCGCTGCTGCTTTGTTATTACTGTTGACCGTTCTTATCTGCTGCTGCATACCTTTACGCCGTTGTCCCGCAGCCGTCAGAGGTCTTGCCGGCACTTGATATCGTACAGGACGATTGTTCAGCCGCGGGCCCGGCACGATCACTTTTACCGGGGATTGCTCCCCCTTAAGTTGCGTGAACGAGCGTATGAATGTGTGTATGAATGTATTATTTTTGAGTATGTGTTTGGGTTCTTTCTGGATTTTGTTTATGCAATTCTATTTCATTAATTCCGTTTATTGAGAGTTGTGTTGTAAATTACACAGTTGAGTTTTTTGTGTTTATTATGCTCCTTTGATTATATTGGGCAGTTATTTGATACATTGTTTAAGTCTGTGATCTGTCCAGTATTTATGGTTTTGTTAAGTTGTCTTTCTTTTTGTGTGTGTGCAACGTTAGGCAATTCTATTTGATATTTTTTTTTTTTTTCAAGGCACAGACATCCGGGGCTATAGCCCTGAATGCCCAGGTCTAACGACGCACCTGGTGCAACCCCACTAATTTGTTATCTCCTCCCTTTTCAGTTGCTGTAGGCCTGTGGTGGGGGTGTTGGTGACCTGGTGGTGGTGCCCGGTGACCTAAGTGTGTTTCTTTATTTTGGTGGATCCCTCTCCTGCACTAGCCTTCGTCCATCCACTTCGGCCTCAGCCCTGATTAGGTTTGCCCTTTCTTTGTGTGAATGAGTTTTATTGATTTTTAAGAACACTTGAAAATAAAGTGTATTTTAAATGTTGGACTATGTCTCATGCCCTTGAAGTAACTACGAACCTGTGTGCCTTATGGCTGAGAATAATTCCCTGGGTGAAATTCCCAGGGTGGCGTTGTTGAGCTCTTCAGAAGAATTAGCTGCATATCCTTATCACTTCCTCCTTGCCACACTAACATGAATTAATTCTATTTTATTGTACAGAGCAGTCTTCTGTGATTATTCATGCATATGTTTTGTGGTAACTGCTGGTGGTCAGTGCTTGGATTTCACTGTTCCTTTAATTTAAAGTTAACTCTTCTTTTTTGTTTTTAGTCTGGTTATTTTTGCCTGATTCCAGGGTGATGCCACGTTTGAATGATTTAATCATAATTTTTAGGAATTGATCATTTTACTAATTATTATCAGGTATTATTCATTCAGTGTTGGTATGTGGATGATGAATGTTAACCTCCAACTGACTTGAAAGGAACTGTAACTTTCTCATAAAGGCCTTCACCAGACTGTACATTTCATGTGCATAAAGGCCCTTGCCTTGCAGTTTGGTATCAAGTTAATTTATTAGCGCAGTCACATCAAAAGCAAATGCAAGATTTGCCATCCAGTCTGCATCTGAGAACTCTGGCATGTCCTTGCCTTCCTTCTCTCAAAACTCTTGAATCTCTGGTCTGGCAACTGTTTGGTATGTATGCATGTCACCATGTAATGATCATGTTCATTCTCCTCCAAAAGTGCAACTAACTGTCAGTGCTCTTGCCCCGATGAACATCAATAACATGGTTCATTTTTAGCACCAACTAAGACAAGTCCTCCTGATGTTTAAAACGTTGCCAAAATACCAATTTCAGTTCTGGGTTCACTTCAGTCACTTTATCTTGCATCCGCTTCAAAAGACTGATACTTTTCCCTGTCAGATTTGGACAACCCTCAGCTGTAACACCTGCCAGTTTGACCCTCTTCAGTCCCAGCTTGTCCAAGCATACAATTGCCTTCTCCATGAACTGAAGCACATGGCTTTACCTCTGACTTCAGTAAATAAAAACTTAGTCCATGTCTTAATATAAACTCTATATCCTGTATCATTCTTTCTTTTTTAACGCTAGCTGACATTTTTGAGGGTCAATTCACTTCTCTTGTAACCTCTGTTTGCCAACACATGAAGCTGCATACACTTGCACACAGGCACAAATGCAATTAAATAAAAACAAACAATAGCAGTCGCCTTCAATTAATTTACATTTGATTCCTTATTTCCCACTAACCCTTCCTTATAATCATCTATTCTTATTATCAAAAACATTGATCTGAAGCTCAATTCAGAGACTGTTCTGATAATTGTTTTATAATAAATAATAAATAAAGCAACTTCTACTCTTTATTGCTATTGTGTTGGATTGCATTAGATTGTATTGTACTGAGCCACTATATACATATTCATAACTTTGTGCGTGAGCATATGGCAGACACCTCAGGGATTTGAGGAAATGTAATCATACTCAAGCGTGCCTTTGATCAAGCCTTTTGTTTCAATTAGCCAACCATTTGTCTTGTAATCAAAATGCTGCTGTGTATGTTGCTGTCTAGCTTGCAGATATGCACACACAGGCATTTTTTATAAATACCAAAAGATGCAAAGTCCAAAGTGTTCCAATATGATTGTATAATTATATAGGAAATATGATTAAACATAATATATAATCTCAAGGACACATCCACAGTCTGGAAAACAAACAAAAAGAGACTCAATTTCCAGATAATGTGCAGCCCCAGTGTCGTTTAGCTCCAAGAATGTTGACACTGTGTACACTCCAAACCTATCAACTCCACTTAACATGTTAAAGAGCCACTCTGGCTTCATCATGAACCAATTTCAATTCCCTTGAAAATTCATCAAACTTTCACAGACATAATTGTGATTTGTGAGTTTAAATGGCATTTACATCAACTCATCCCCCATACAACTATTCACAGAGTCCGCCCGAATGAGGTTAACCAATATGGACATTTTTCCTTCAGATCTTTTCAGTTCCAGGGACCAGTTCAAAGGGCCATACACTAACCATGTATGTGTTTTGATTTAAACACACATATGGTCCCTAGTGTTCTTTTTCTTTAGGTTATAATGCTTTGCTTCAAACAATTTATTGGGGTAGCACATATCACAGAGAGTTAATGCTAAAATGATACTTTTGTCCAAAACAGAGAAGCCAGCTATAAAAGGAAATGTTCACTGCGATCCTGTGTTACCACTTTGTTACTTTGTCACAGAAAAGTTCCATGGAGCAGGTTATAAATAACAGATGGGCCAGGTTTGGGGCAGGAGGGTTGTTACATATTTGTTATGATGATCTACTGATGTGGATGCAAAAGTACTCACTACAATATTTGGTTTTGCTGGAGGCAGTAGTCATTAATGTTTACATCAAAATCCCATACCACTATAGCCATGCATGTAAAACGTACACTGCCTGGCCAAAAAAAAAAATTGCCACCTGGATTTAACTAAGCAAATAGGCAAGAGCCTCCTATTGGATAATTACTGCATGGGTGATTATCTTTCAGCTGGCAGCAAGTTGTTTAACCCCAACTGATGCAATGAGTAGCTTCTAAACAACCATGTCGAAAGACACATCCTGTGTTCGTGGAAAAGGTGTTAGTCTGTAGTGAATGTATATATAATAATGTCTATTTTGGAATGTATCCATACATATATTTTGGAATGTATCCATATTTATAATGTATATAAATATTCATGTCATTACAATAATAATGTGTTCTCATGTAAAACAGTTTCATTATAATTACGTGCATATTAAATTATAGTTGTCCATGAGCAGCATGGACAATATCTGATATTAAACTCAGTTGTCAGCTCCCACAATGCAACACATTTCCACTAGAGAGAAAAGAGAGATGAAGAAACAGAGGTTTCCTTTTGCACTACACCCATAACTTAACTGTGAGAAGAGAGGGGGTTGGTGTCTGTTGGGATTTACGTCGGGAGGAACATTTGCATGAAGACGCACAATCTGCCATAGGATTCCAGCTGTTTATTGCATGTTACCCTCTTTCTGACTGTCCCTTTTTCTTTCCCCATCATCTGCCTACTGTCTTTCTTTGAAAAAAAGGAAAAAATAATATGTGTGAATAATGCAGGGCAGACGTTAGGCCTTGGTCCTGGGGTTCTTTCGTGTATCATTTCATGTGGTTGTGTTTCACTACTCATTAAAGCTGGGGTTGGTTAGATTGTAGAAACCAACAAGTGCTAGCTAAATTTTGAAATTATGCAACCTGAAAACCTAGCTAATAAATACAGATGAATGTCCTCTTGGTAATGCAAATTCAAAGTCTGTTTCACTTTAAACACAATGCTTAGCAGTATTATTGAAAAACTCTAAATGTACCTTTCTGCTGTTCTTGTACAGTTTTTTTTTTTTCCAAAAAGGTATACTAGGAAATTGCTTTCTTAAAGGTAAGGTACAACAGCTTAATAAGGTGATATGTCAGGGCTGTGTAAATTGCTTCTTATTTCAACAGTCCTCATGATGCCATCTCAAGCATTAGTCAGACACTTACAAAGTCACAGACATCTAGTGAGATAACTATGTGTGTGTGTGTGTGTGTGTGTGTGTGTGTGTGTGTGTGTGTGTGTGTGAGTGTGTGAGTGTGTGGAGAAAGACACACTTTCCGGACTGGGCGCTTAAGATATGATTTACTATGTTACTGATGACCAAATTACATTTCAGTCCAATACAATCAGGCTGAAATAATGTTTTTTTTCTTATTCATAAAGCCTGCTCATATATTATCACATCATTTTTAGCATTTTTTTTAATTTTTTTTATTAAAGACATTTTTGGACAGAATACTATATTTTTCTTCTTGCACTTCTTACAATGCCAAGCTCGTCTCCTTCCACAAACCCAATAACTGCCTTTATGCTGTATGTTCTAATTGTTAGCCATGCTAAGGGCATAGCTTTATGGATGATCTATGTGTCCAACCCAGTATCACCTCAAAGCATGTCATATACATGCCTGTCCACCATGCCTTACCTACAGGTGAAAACTATGCATTCTCTTTTCATGGTCGAGTGAACAATAATAAACATATCCTGTGGTTACAGTTTCACAATAAAGACACCAAAAGTACTTGGTTTAGGAAAAATCATGGTTTGGGTAACTGCTTTGTTCACTGATGTCTATTGGCTCAAATAGAGCTTGAAACCATGTTGCCTGGGTGATGGTCGTCTCAATTTCCTCCTGGCTTTTTGACTTTGTATACTACATTCTTCTTTCACTCTTGTCATTTTCTCCATCAGCTGGTACTGCACCTTCATGAAGGCATGTACTTACAGGTGCAGCCATAAAGCAAGTAGCACAAAGCACACAGCCTCTAAGCCCAGTAACAGAGCAGCAACATTCTCCTGTAGTGTCTAACACACTCCTTTAGCGGATAACATTAGCACAAAGCACATAGGTCGTGAACCAAAGAACAGAGCTGCAGAGGTAGAGAGAGTGCCCTTCAGTGGCCAATGTTAACACAAAGCACACCTACCGCAGTAGGGCATAACTGTCATGTCAAACAGCCTTTTAGGACTGTGTCTGTGACCGTGTGTTTATATTATTGTGGCATTTAGCATCTAGCCACTGACACATCCCCCTGCTGACCAGCCAGGGCTATCCCACATGGGTTATCTGTGGAATTAGGCATTGCATGTTCATGTATTTCAAAGGTGTGACATCACAGTGGTGCTTCCTTTCCAACTGCTGAATGCAGTTTCAGTCACATTTTCATCTTGATCTATACACTGGTCCACATACATTTGTTAAAAGCTCAGTTTTTGCCATTATTTGTTCTTTTTCTCATACTTGTGTGTAGTTTAGTTTTGTACTGTGTTTTCGTTATCTTCGTTTTTGTCTGTAGAGGAGCAAATAAATGTTGTTGTCATGGTCAAGGTCTATTTGAGAACTGTAATCAAGGCTTAAGAGTTTTGTTTAATGCTGAAATGTAGTTCTAGTGCTACTGGTGGGAAATAATTTCCACACAGAGGTTATCTTGATATATCCCAAATAGCAGGTGTTCAAAACCACAAAACAATGACAGACAACTTTCAGTATTGTAGAAGTGTTGGCTTTAAACTCTAGAGACCATGTTGATAATCACTGTGGCTCACTGAAAACTATGTCACTGAACTGTTCTTACTACAGTGTACTTTCCTTCATAATGTTGGAGAAGATTCTCAGTCATCCAGGTCATGGTAATTCAAAGTGGTGTATTGTAGGCAACTGTACATGTTTCAGTTCCTTGAAGACGTTTCACCTCTCATCCAAGAGGCTTCTCCAGTTCTGTGAACTGTTGCCTATAATATAGCACTCAGAATTCCTTCATAATTGGGACTTCTGGAACAGGATATTAATACATCATTGTAGATAATGTTTTTTAAATAAGTTGCAGAGACACAACAACAACAGTAGGGTAATGAAAGTTCACAACTCTAGAGACAAGGACTTGAGTTACATGTGTTTTGTTATAAACAAATATGCTGAGAAATTACACGAGTCATCACAACCTAAATCCTAATAAAGCTGTCTGTCACAAGCTCAGTCCAGACCAAAGACAAGCTTTGTGAGCTTTTTTTCTCTCCTGACACAACAATCTGGATCACAAGCACCCACAGTGCTTAACTCTTGTTGTAAAGATTGACATCCACTCTGCAAACTATATGATGCACAAGTATTCCTAAAACAATTAAGACAAGTTTTAAATAGTCATGCCACAATCATTACTTTTGTTCAAAGGGGAAATAAAATCTCTTTGCACAAAATCAGTATTCATTATTCAGCTGTTCTGCAAAGTGAGGGACATTATCATTTCAGTGTTGATAGGTTTCATTATTCCTTCATGCATTTTAACTTTATAATAATGTTCATAATTAGTGTGACTGATTTAAACACAAATGCAGAATATGTGACAGAAAAGCCAGAAGACATTAGACATGGACTTTAATTCAAGCCAATTTAGACCATCCTCTTAAACTGTGAGGGAAACCAAAAGGATGGCTCTGTCATTAAGATATTCATCATCCATTTATAGATAACTAATGCCACATTTGATTTCAGAAGTAATATTAGACAGAGGAGCACATCACAAGGGGGAAAACAAGGGAGGACAATGCAGCTTAATGATGTATAATTAGAGATTTCAAAAGTAGAGGACATGGTTGTTTTTTAAATTGATGAATTTTCCTAAACTGATCTAAACGTTAAAAAAAGTGAAACATTGACTTTGTTTATATTATATGGCTGTACACCACCAGGGTACAACGACTGTCTGAATACGAAAGATACATTATGTTAGCCAATGACGTTCATGTACATAGACAGCAGCTCCAGCTCCAGGACCAGGACCTCACATCTGACTGAAGTTCACAGACAAAACTAGAGACGTCTTGTGATGGGATCACACCAGCTGCGGCCGACATGTTGCTGTTCTGATCCGTTCAATACGCACTAGTCATTACAACATTAATATGAGTCTACCTAGCTCTATGGACAAACTTTGTCACAGCAGTGGCATCCAAACTATGCAAGATACAGTCATACAATCACAAAACTTTACAGGTGTGTAGTTGAGATCACAATGAAGATGAATTATTAGATGACTTTGGTTCGACCCATGAGTGCTGAGTATAAATGTAATGTTGCAGTAATGATTCTGGAGTACTCCTGGGTCAAAATGAAGTATGTTGTTACAAAGCTGCTTGTTGTGGTCTGGCTGAGAAAGTACTACAAGCAGTCACAAAATATCTCTAAACACACAGGACACCGTCTCAAGGACATTAAAGACCAAATGACAAGACAGTTTATTGCAGGATAGAGCACCAACCTATCTGATAAACTGCCACTAATTCCACTTCTTCAGACATGGCCCAGATTTCTCAAAGAAGTGTAAACTACTCTCTCAAGACCACAGGACCTTGGACACCAGGGTGTCATGGCCTGCATAGATGCTAATCTACATGCCTGTCTGTTAATTTACATTACATACCCTGTCGGAACCCCTGCCCAGAACTCAGCTGCATGCTTGCAACAAGAGCATTCATGGAGAAGAGGTCTTTTGGGACTGCTATACCTTTTGTATCCTGACCGAACAAAGTACAGACTGAAGAAACTGAAGATCACCTGCACACTTTCCAAAAGGTTGCATGAAACAGAGAGAGATGCAGAACCGCACACCAACAATGCTGACTAAGTATAAAAAAAAATTCAAGGGTTGATTAATATGGTGTATAAGTGTAGGTCAGGACTGTGGCCATGTAAACACGTCTTCCCCCAACTTCCCTGCGCCCAAATTGCACCCATTCTCATCAAGTCCTTAGGAACAGAGTAAGGCTTTGAAGCAAACTTCTGCAATGGCCAAATCATGTAATTACATTGTCAGGTGATGCACAGGGGCCCAAAAGTAAAGCCATTTAAAAATAAAGACTGAACAAAATAACACGGCAGCAGTGCAGTTGGACATGTGTATAGGGTTAAAGGGATCTTTTGTATGCGTTTTCCTGAAAAACATTACAATTATTTGGATGACCCCAGAGTTGACCATTTACAGGATAGATTACAAAATAATATTCTTTTCAAAAATAAAATGCCATTTTGTTTTACAATGTATGAAAAAAAAAACAGCAACAATTGGTAAATTTGCCTATATATAATTTAATATATTCAATAATACATTATATTATTAAATATATATTCAAATTAACATGAACAGAAAACATATTTCAAGCATAAGTCTTTGTCAACTCTTCATATCAGTGTAACAAATACCCTGTTAATAAAATAGATTTAAACATATAAAAAAGATATTCCCATTGCATAAAGGACTACTGTCAATAACCCATATGTTTAACTCGGTCGGTAGTTCCCATATATTCAGCAACAAATATGTCCACATCTGGAAGTGCTTCCTCCTGAGTTTTAAGGATATTTCTTATACTGTCCACTAATTCCACATGGAATCAGTGGTTTAACCTTTTGCTCTCTCTGGAGGATTGCAGCTTTAGTGTACTTTTGGCCCATTGCTCCCCCACTCTGTCACTCATCTTTATTTTTCCCATTTGCATCGAGTCAGCTCTCTTTCATCATTGTGGCAGCGCCCTCCTGTATGCTCATTCAATGCACGTCAGTGGGTTGTGTGGTGGAGACAAATGATACAGTCCTGCAGAGAGCTGAATGAATTAGGCAGCAGATCTCCTGTAAAAATCTTTCCCAGTCACAAGCCATAGTGAATGAGTCACATCACTCATTAGGCATTCAGACACAAGCTGTATCAATTTTACTAAAAAAGTACTGTCCATGTTGTATCGTGTTGCTTACAGTGCCAACGTGATTCACGGCTGTCAATCTTCATTAACTTAAATTCTGTAGGTGTATGCAGTATCTAAGCCTCTTAGTGGGGAATCAGCATGAGTCAGAAGTCTTCTATAGCAGCCCCTGGAGGATCTATAGCATTTATGCTTTCTGAAGTGGTACTGCTTACTGTTTGTTGGAAAAGTAATCCCCCATATTGAGCTTCTGTCTGCCTCCACAGTTCTTAGCAGCTTGACCTTTGCTGCACCTTATTTAGATGCTTCCTGACACTTAAAGTCTGACTGAGTGCTCATTTTAATGATGCAGACACTTGTAGTCAAAATAGCTTACAAGTTAATACCTAAAACTATGTTAGATGGTCAATATGATTTTAATATCAGACTGTTGTCACTCCCAATGCGTCAAATACAGCAGCTTGGTCAGTGGCCCAATGTTTCAAGCTACCATATTGCATGTACCCCCCAAACGTCATTCCTGGAGGTTTCCCTCTACCATAGTTGTATAAAGAGCATGACGACTCCACATTTAGATGAGGTTAGGGTGGTTGGATGGGTGAAACATGGTATGGTTTGAGTCCCATGTATAACAGAAAGTCAACATTTGCTTGTTTCAGTCCATTCTCCCTCCCAACTTGTCCAATACACAAACCTGGTCAGTGGCCTAAAACAGCTTCTAAATTTAATGACACAGACCAGACAGAAAGTCACAGGCGCAGTTTAAACTTAAAGGTCGGGGCAATCCAGAAGCTGAATGTGTGTAACAGAAGCTTTGTTTGCTCACAAATTAATAATCAGGATATCAGCAGGTGCATCACATCCCGACTTGTCCAATGAGAAATAAAATTGCAAGAATCTTTTCATGTCAGAAAGACGCTGCTGAAGCAGTGTTTCTGCAGCCGGGCCTCACTGATCAATGAAAAAAAAAAAACAACACTGTGAAACTGTTTTCTGGTTTTGCCTCTAATGAACTCTGGCTGCCCTGCCTGAGGCCTTGGTGATTTATGGAGTTTCCTGATGAACAGATGGCTTACTTGTAGATAAAGCAATGCTGCTCAACACTAAAACAACTGTGTTCACTGGAAGCTTCCAGTCAGGCAGTTGACAACTTTGACATGTAGCTGCATAGTGGGGGGCATAGTTCACATTCAGGGCTAACGCTATTGGTTGCTATGAATGCCAATCTATATCCTCGACAAGTTCCTTCCCACTGAACTGTTTTTATAGTAAAAACACATAAATGGGCTGAAGCAAAAAACTATCCACTATGTGTTTCACAGGGACTTTAAATGAAGAAGGTGAGAAAATGATCCTGGATCCATCTCTTTATCTGGAGCCGCACCAAAGATTCATGATGTCTATTCTGAGCCGAGGCCCATCCACCATCCAAGTTTTGCGAAAATCTGTTCTGTAGTTTTTATGTAATCCTGACAAACCAACCTAGCATCAAACGGACAACATAAAAAACATAACCTCCTTGCCAGTGCCTCACACGGTGGGAGGGTTTTTCTGCCCACCCCACTTCAAAACCGTGAGAGAAGCGCAGACCTATTCTCCAACTTTGGTGGACTTTTTTGTGTCATTCATAGCTAGAAGCTGGCAGATCAGGAATATAATTCCTCAAATCTTTACAAGCCTATAAGTGCACCAGTCTTATGGTTGTGAGTTAGGGTGAAATCTGATCACAGACCTGCATGTAAAAGAAGATTCCACTGTAACCAGGTTATTGCAGTGCAAGAATACATGATTTCTTGGCCTAACTGGATTTCCTGCAGTCTCATTATGTGCATGTAAACATAACCGTGAGGCAAAGATAGACATAGCAAAAAAAGGAATAGATATGAAAGGATGGAATGTCAGAGACAGAATGATGAAAATGATGCAGGCAATGGAAAAAAAAGAATGGAAAAATCCCCAAGTTGCCTTCGATTGACTTGTGACGCTGACTACTTCCTGTTTATTCCCTGGGCTCTGGTCTTTGATGTCTGTCTCTGAGGACAGCGTCTGGCTAGGATCTGTGCGAGTGTGTTCATGTGTGGTATGTACGTGTGTGTGCAGGTGAGTGGATCTTGAAATGTGTGCGTTGCTGTGCAGAGAGCAGGTAAATTGGCTTGGAGCTGAGTTTCACAGACGGTCCCCATCACTGTGAAGCCTGTTAGTTAGCAAGCAAGCATAGAGCACACTGAAAATGAACCATAAATTAACGTTAGCTCTCTCAGTAGCTGCAACATAACCAATAACTTTTATTTGTTTCCATTTGCACATTTTGTTTCCTCTAATTCTCTTCATCTCTCATGCCTTATTTGTTTCTTCTCACTAACTCTCCCCCCCAGCATTTCTACTCTGTTGTTCTTCCATTCCCTCCAGGTCTTCCTCCTGTGTAACAGGAATTAATTTTAGAGCTAATGCAATATACATGCACTATTGATACATAATTGCAGAGTTCAGAAGTTCAGCATGTCTGAAATATCGATAGGTTTTCCTAGGTTTTTACAGCCAGCCCCGGCGTCATGCTGGTGTGTTTTGGCATCTTGCAGAGTGAGAAGTCGACTGTGTTCTTTCCCAGCCATGCTAATGATGCAGCCCACTGCGAGCTGAGAAAAGAAGCTCCCTTTCTTCCTACTCTCCTGGTGTCCAATTGTGCTCAATTATACAGAATGGCATGTATAAAACAAAAAAAATGTCATTGGTTTGTCATTTACCAAAAAAAATGCTCAGTTTGCATAATCCAGTTGATTGTTAAAATATTAAAGCAATGAATTGCTAAAACTACTTACAGGCTGGACACACTGGATGAGTGTGCAGCGCTGCTGCATGGCGTTACCTCTCGCTTTTCATTTCAGCATCCATGTTAACAGGTTAGACCGTTCAGTCTGGATGCATGAGATGAGCCTCTCACGTACTCTTATTTGTGCGTGGTTCTCAGCAAAAACAGACCTGTAGACAGTCATATGGACATCATACCAGCATGTCACTACAGTTTTAATGTGACAGGTGAGGGACAGGTTCTTTCCCATGTCACCAAGCCGAGGAATTTGCCCATGCCACACTGGTGGTTTTGTCTTTTTTTAAGTTTACCCCTCTGGTTTTTGGTTTCTGTATGCTCTCCTTTTTTGTTAGAACTGGCATATGACATTTTATTTCATGCATAAAAGATGTTCCTGGCCCCAGCCCATACATTGATATAATTCTAAAAGGTCAAAATCTACAACTTCACTCTTCCAAAAGTTAGATTTTTTGTAAGGATATTGTACTGACAGTATATCCAGGCATATTTCTTGGTGTTCAACCACATTGCATGCTTTTGATTGTGGCAGTATTTCTTTTCTCAATGAAATAAAATGCCTCAGCAGCACATTTTCAGAAACCTTACATTTTATACTCTATCCTTGGTGTAGTGCATGTGTCAGAGCGGTGAGACTACTTTCTCTTTATCTTTAGAAGACCAAATTCACTATTTGCAGAGTTTTCAAATCAATGGCAGTCCCAATGAAGGTTGCAGTGTTGATAATGGCAGATCTAGCTGTTATGCTTTGTCAAAATGCAGGAAATGTCACATTACAATTGCTGAGCTCATGAGTGCTCTCATGAATAAGTGTGATTGATCTCTGAGTGGTTTGTAGACACACAGCACAGAGAAAATGGCCATGCCAATGATACATTACACTGAGGAGGGATAATGACTGTCCAACCTAACTTTGAACAAATTTTGCAATACAGATGACTGTGGTTAATGACAGGTGCCTTCTGTTCATGCAATCGAGTAAACAGTCTGAAATGGTAAAAATTGCTGGGCAGACATTTGCTTTCTTTATGCTTCATTGTTAACAGGACAGATAAAACGGCAATCATTAAAGGCATGACACTTATTTCAAAAGATGATTAATATAT
>OMLP01023160.1:0-10959 GCA_900302685.1 Spondyliosoma cantharus | reverse complement strand
CGCTTTAGACTTGTCACGACAGATCAAACTCTGCAGAGCCGAAGAGGAGGTGGACCATGGACAGGTATATAATTGTCGGGGTTTCTCTTGTCCCGTAGAACAGTCCAAGCACTTTGTTGTGCACCGCCATCATGTCGAGGATCACTGGTGTCACTCTCCTGCTCGTCATTCTGGTTGTCAGCTTCTACCACAGCACAGGTAAATACAAAGACCATTTCTATCTGAATTCTTTTTGCATAGGTGCTTCTCATAAAATCGCAAACTTGGCACCACTTGAGAAAACAACTGACCCGGCTTGTAAAGTATACAATTGTCAAGCGAAATTGTGCTTGACAGTAAGTGTTTGATTGTTGATGTGTTATTGTCCCGCATAAAAGATTTCTTGCTCTTTGTCTTTTTCCACTGTGCACAGCTTCACACCATAGGCACAAACTGCCCATTCATGTGTGCGGTTGCACGGGTGAGTGTCTTCATTTCGTTAAAAAAATGATATTTTCTGCCATTGTACACATCACTAAAGTTTGTTTCCAAGGCAGACAAAAGACATCAAAAGTGTTCATGATCAGAGTTTACCTAGAGTGAATTTCTGCTCTCATTGCAGTTCATCCCAATGGAAAACTTCTGTGTCTGAAACAGAAACCAAACGGCGTTAAGCAGATAGAGGATCTGGGCAAGTGCCTTTGCAGCAAACCGGACTACCACAGTGAGTGAACTAACACTGTATGTGGGCGTGAGACAGAGAGATTTGATCTTTTCCGTGTTAATATTCAGTAGAGATGTTTAATTTGTTGCCATTTTGTGTTTTTCTCTTCCTTCTGATCTGTAGTGTTTAAGACAGCTTGCAAAAGGTTCAGAAAGTTCAGAGAGTCACAGCCCTCTCACATTTCAAGCACTCCGCTGTGAATGAGTGGAATTACGAAGAAGGACCAGGAGTGACGGTCCTGGAACACATCTCAAAAGATCATCATGTTTGCATCATGTCTCATAAGAACCAGCATATGAAATCACTTTAATCAACTTTACAGCTATAATATGACATCAGATTTATATTATACACTACTTGTAATGTGTTGAACATGTCTGTGATCTTTCGTATATTGTAAATAAAGATATATTTTCTATTACACATACTTTCTTTTGCCTCTTTGTCTGTGTGTGTTTGAATGTAAGTGGAGCGCAGCTATAGTTTGACATTTCGGGAAAGAAAAGGAAGCTGCGAAGCAACAGCCTGCAGTCAGTTAGCTCAGCTTTGGACAAAGACACAAATCCGGGAAAGACGAATAAACTCACTAATTAACATGTTATATCTTATCCTTTAAAAGCTGCACAAAAAACAAAATGTGAGAGGAACAATTTGCCGTTTTATGGGGGCTACGCGCTGGACTAGCCTACTTCTTTAGGTAACTCTTGCTTGTTTGCTTCCTTGTTGAAAGTAATGCGAGAAGATTGATACCAAATTCATGTAAAGAGAAAAGGAAGCTATAGCTAGAAGTCGGTTAGCTTAGCTCTGCACAAAGACTAGAAGCGGGGAAAGGAAGCAACACTTTTCACATCTATCTCATAGAAAAAGAGAAAATACTTTCTAAAATGTAGAACTGTGGCCTTGAACCCTTTTTCGTTACTGGAAGGGTTGCAAAATAAATCACAACTTTGGTTTGAAGTTTCAGTTGTCAAACCCTTGTTAATTCCTTTTCAATAATTGCATTATGTCGTCAGCCAGGACATACACAGATAAATATGCACAGTAGTGTTTACTGTGAATGTCAGGTTCTACATTTTTGTGTGTGTGTGTGCATGAATCTCACCTTAGTCAATCCCCTGTGGGATCATCTGTGTCAGCTGCAGCCCTCATGAGAGAGGAGACAGGTTATGTGCGATAAGGGAAGGCTCCACTCCACTGGGCCTTTTTTCCTGTTTTACCCATCAGTACAATGCGAAATCAGATATGCCACAGATGAGGCATTTTTTGTGTTGCATTACTCCGGCGAGAATGATTTCTGGGAAGTGTCGCAATTTTCATATTGTGATGTCATATCGTTCTTCATAAAGAAGTGGCTCACTTTTCTTTGTAAGACGCTTCGGGTAATACAATTCATATTTACACTCTGGCTGATCACTCACACTGTTTTCACACACAGCGCCGCGTGATGACATCTTGTTTTTCACCTTACTCAACTGTCACGGATCAGGAGTTTCCAGTGGTGTAACACTCATACGTACGTACTCATCTTTTCCACCGGGGCAATAACTGATAAAGTGGCTCTGGCTTACACCACTGAAGGTCAACAAACATAATGCCACTGACCAGAGGATGGAAAATTCTTTTAGACATCGATCTTTCACCGAGATCTCAGGATAAGCTGTCTGAAAAAATACTGCAGGTCAGCAGAGTTAACTGTCACAGAGGCCGGGGGTTGTGTTTATCCTGTGTTATCTGATCGTTTCGTATTTACACCAAAACACATGCGGTCGAGCAGAGCACGCACACACACACACACACACACACACACACGCGTGAAAGTCAAAGTGAGAGGACAGAAAGCGAGAGAAAGCCGAACACGGTACATAACAAAACTGTGCCCACAACTTGGCTTTCCTGTCTTTTTTGATAGCTAATCTCTCACACAGGTAAGTCATCTATTTTTCCTTTATCAAAAGAAGCCTGGTTTCACATTTACAGTTGAACCTTTACTCTGCCGAGAGAGGTGATGTGAATCATTCCTCAGGGAACAGCAGCCTGGCTCTGAGCCATACATGTAGCAGAAAAGGAGAAAGCTCCGATGGAATCTTTTCTGTCCTCGGAGCTGAAGAATAACTCAGGTCAGGGGACAGCAGTGTTTAATCCTCAGCGAGGGAGGGGCGTGGACCTTTGTTCTATGGTTCACCTCGCTGGTTTGTTGAGCGCATCTCTCGGCCGAGATAGCTGTTTCCTGCGGATGGTGGCCCAGAATTGTGGGTCAGAGACACAGAGCTCGCTGATTTGTATCTTCTCTTGTTTAAAATTCCAATTTGTAAGATAGTCGATTGTTGAGTCTCGTTCGGGCTGGCCACACACCCAAAACGTCCGTGTTTGACAATTTGGGAATGAGGCTCAACAGTCAACTATCTTACAAACTGGACCTTTAATGTGTGCAGCTTTAGGGCTTGATTGATTATAGGGGGGAACAATCAGGAATCCAAAGTTTCCTTTTGGTTTGCCAGCAGATATTAATCTGCTACACATCTCACACACACTGTATTTGTTGTATTGACTCATTTGTCAGGGTTAGGTTTAGTCATAGGTTAACCAGGGCTACCGGATATGTTTTGGATGATACATAACCGCTTCCTTGATTCCTTATAGCTTTTCTTTTTCCCTTTTATTCAGGAACAAATCCATCAAACTATCTCACTGGTGGATTGTAATTAGTACATAGACTGAAGGTTCTATATTTGAGTAATATGTTGAGGTATCTGTAATTAACATGAGTATATACATTTGATTTGTATTTATATTTGTACTCCAACACATTTCACTCCATTACTTTATACATTTATATTTTACATACACTTTGTAAATGGTTAATAAATGCTGTTTAGTTCATGTGTAACCATTGCTTGAAAGTTACAACTTTGTTTTTAAACCTTTACAAATGCTAATTAATTACTTATTTCATTGTTTACCATTTGTTTTAGGTTATTATCAAGTGTTACCAGTACTTTTACTGTTGAAACTTTAAGTAGATTTTAAATGTAGGACTTTTTTAAAATGATGGTATTATATGAAACAACTGATCTGAATACTTCTTCCATCCACGGACAGTCTTCCCTCACCATAACTGAGCACATTGTGCTGTCTAAAGATAACTTCTCATAAAAATCTTAGTCATGTTCTAGTTGCCAGGAGCAGATACTGCAGGATAATAGATGAAATGTATTGGCAGTGATATGCTCAGTTGGTGTTGGAGCACAGGAGCAACCATTGCTTTTCATATAAAGCCTATTTAGACGGCGTATGAGAGAGACAGCGGTCTCCATCGTTCCATTTTCATCGGAAAGAAAATGAACAGTAACATTTTGGGCCCAATATGATGCTGACTTTGAGGTGTTCGATGCCTAAAATCACAAAATTGTACTCAGCTCAACATTTTGAATTAGAAAGTTTTGAACTCAAAAAGATTTGACTTAGACAAGTTGATATAATTAACGTTGTTAGAAGATTCTACTGTGCATAAAGTGTCTCGGAATGACCAATGTTATACACTCAAAATAAAAGGGGCACCCATGGATGACTGAGGCCCTGCTGTTCACAAGCTATTGTAGAGAAAACTCCTAAAACTTTTATTTTAACTGTGTCCCCACCTCTCTTTCATGGACTTGGAAGGCCAGCTCAGCTATGACTCAACAGGTGGTCCGGGTCCAGCCGGGGAGCAGGGCTCAGGAGGCAGGTCAATGGAGTACTGGCCTGTGTGAGTGCTATAAAGACGTGGGAGACTGTAAGTGTCCGAACATGAATCATTCAGTATGCAGTGATACAAAACACCATGAACTCTACGGTGAATCTGATCCTTTCTGCTGACTGCTGAACATTTACTATAAGCTGCCATGTTATTTGTCCTGTGAGTTGATCTACTCCGTGTGTGTGTGTGTTTGTGTGTGTGTGTGTGTGTGTGTGTGTGTGTGTGTGTGTGCTTGCAGGCTGCTTTGCCCTGTGCTGCCTCCCAGTGTTTACCTGTAAGGTGACCAGTGCAGTGGGTGCCTGTCCCTGCCTGCCTCTGCTGGACTGCATCGGGTGCGTGCCGCCGGCCTCCCTCGCCATGAGGGCGTCCGTCAGGCAACGATACGGCATCCAGGTAGCACGGCACAGCATCCATCCGCTTTTCTCTATGTACTCCTCGACTTAGCCATTGGACCATCTAGAGTAGCTGGGCAAACAAATCTTTTAATATCAAACAGCAGAGAAGTTCACAGCACTTGACAGGGCAGCATGACTTTGTTAAGTTTCACGGATTTTGGATTATCTTTGGATCAGTTATATCTTCCATTGACTTCCATTGTTCTTGCAGTAACTTTACAAAACATTAATTCCAATGGAGGACATAAGAGCATAAGAACAGAGATGTGTGTAGCTGCAACAATTTATCCATTAATCGCTGAGTCGTTTTTCATTTCGCATTATTGATTTGGTTTTTGGACTGTTGCTTGGGCAAAAGAATCAACATGAAGATGTTCCTTTGGGAAGTTGTGACGAGCATTCTATAGGTTAAACAAGTAATCGGGTAAATCGTGAAAGTAATTGAAAGATTAACTGTCAATGAGAGCGAGCGTTCGTTGCAGCCCTTTCCGCGCGGTCTCATTTCAACAGGTAGTGAGTATTACCATGCAATTACACTAATGGCTTTCAACAGCTTTGACAGCTGCCACGTAGCTTTAATCATCCTTCCTCAGCGTTGTGACAGAAGGAATTAAGTGACTGCGAACGCATCGTGGGAAAGTGAGAGTGGAATGTGTGATCACATTCTTCCAGTCAAGTGGAGTGGCCCCCATAGCAGTGATGCTGTGATAAACAGAGGTCTGAACAATGAGGCTGATTGCTTTCACTCTCACCGCGCCGCGTCCCCAGCTCAATTACACCGAGCTGCTGAATAATTACAATTCGCACTGAGGAGATGGAGACGTTTCACTGATGAATCACAATAACAGCGCACAGGGGAAATAGCTGCAACACCGAGATGTGCCTAATGACAGTGGTTATTACTCTAGCAATACAAAAAAAAAAGTGTTTTGTGGAATCAGATAAAGAGAGAGGATGCAGTGAAATCAGGTCACAGTTATTAAATTAATAAATCTGAAACTCCAGCCATAAATAACTTTATGAATAAACAACCATTGTTAGTGCCCTTAAGATACAGCTTGCTCCACTGCTCTGCTGTTTGTCCACACTAAACTCTCACACAACTGCCTGCATGACCACATATCTCAACAGACATCTGGTCACTGATCGGTGCCAATACCAAAAAGATGCTCCGCATACAAACAGCACATGCTGGGACCAAGTTGTGCGAGTCAGATGTCGGATAAGCCGAGCCGGCCCTTTTCTGGGACAGTGAAGAGAAGGAGAGATAAGGCAGGAGGTGGGAGTGGTTGGAGGCCAGGCAGGCAGGAGCTGGAGCGCTGCCATCGGAGAGAAGGAGGTGGTTGGTAATGTTGGCTCCTCCGGAGGTGGAGTGGGCTGCGGAGCGCTGTCAATACTGCAGAGCAAGAGCGCGGACGGTGCCAGAAAATCTTATGAAAACAAGTCCCAGCATGTAGGTTGGCGGTAAAGCAAGGCGATTAGATTGTCATGGGTGGAAAGAGACAATGCTGTAACAATGTGTGACATATCACTTCAGTCAGTTGGATGTGCATTTTAAAGTTTTAGGCTGTCGCTCTTCTGTGGACTTTTTATGTACACAGTACCTCTACATTTTCATTTCATCTGAAACTATCTGGCATGGCTCCAGGGTCCTGGTTGGTCAGTCCACCACTTTGCTCCGGGCTGAAATATTTTACCGGATTGACTACATGTACGGTATGGTCGCCATGGGGTGATGGCTTGCCTTTTCCTCAAGTGCCAAGTTTGACATTTGTAGTTCGAATGAGATGTGGATTTGATTGGATTACATTGAAGTTTGGTACGGACATTCATGCCTCCCCAAGATATATTATATTAACTTCTTTGGATCAGGCCAAAAAAGTGTCCAACACTTTGGCTTTTGTCCAAATCAACACTCCCCTCCGCCTCAGCTGTACTTTGTGGTTAGTGCCACAGTGGCAGCAAATGTTTGCATGTTGCTAATATGCTAAACTAAACTGGTGAGCATGGTAAACATCACATCTGCTTAACATCTGTGTGTAAGCATTGTAATTTCATGTTAGCACGCTGTTAACATGTAGCTCAAAGCACTGCTGTGCCTACTGTCTGCGCTACCAGCATGTAGATTAGCTGTATTCAGTATACGATATTTTCTTTCCTTGGATGTGATTGGCTTACCCCGAGATCCTTACACCAACTCTAATCTCGAGGTATGTATCCACAGCGATGTTTTGGATGGAAGGGCACGCAGCACTTACAAGCTTTGCCCAAGTGACCAACAACACCCTCCGACAACGACGCAAGAATTACTATCTGTACCTGATTGTACGAACATCACTCATTGGCTGTCTGCTAATGGATTTCAAACCAGTCCAACAAAGTGGCTCATTTGGAATCTTGGAATCAGTCTTCATTTTAACTCGACAATGGTCACTTTATAGAGTTCCTCAGAAGCTTCCCAAGGTCCTGGTCTGCATAACTTAGCCAGGCTCCAACTCTGTGAGAATGAGGAATGAGCAATGTGACGCCCCATCTGTCAAAACACGATGCTACGCTACCAGAATACATTGCACGGCTTCTTGAATGGACATTGAAAAGAAAGTGTAGAAATGACGGAGCCTGTGAACACGCAGCATCGCTCTTCATGCCTGAACCTAACTAACCCTGCCAACAAAGGCAACGAGTACTAGCCAGTCAGAGGAAGAGTAGGGTGGGTCATGACTTCAGCCACCGTGGTAGAAGAAAAAAATGGGTTCAGTACATGTTCAAAAGAATTAATGTTCAGTGCGGTTGTCAGTCCAGCTGTGATTCTCACTCCATTACTTGTGTCTTAAAAGACCACAGAAGCCACTGAACAAACATTGCTTGTATAGGCTAGTTTTGTTCAGAACTGTACACCGCAGATTGGACAAGCAACAAAGTGATCCCACTTCTGAACTGAGGACAGTCCAAATCAGTGCTTCATGACTCAGCAGTGATTGGATCAGTTATTGTTGTGTGCAGAAGTGCCATGAACAGTGATACAAATGATCTTTGATAAAATCTGAACAAACCTTAGAACTGAAATGAAAGTAATGGAAATGACTCAAATCGATAAAGTGATTCATCGTTTCCACCTTTACAGCCTGTTAGCTTTGTGATTATGGGGATGTGAGCATGTTGAGTTTGTAGGTCAAAGTACCACTGTGCTGATGTACACTCACTTCATAACTTTGTTCATTCTTTCCTATCCTTGCTACAGAATGCTTTACATGATTTCACAAGCTGCATCTAAAACCAACAAATACAGAGATATATAACCAATAAATTGTTCCGAGCAGATACATGATGATACGATGTAGTCCGTAAAAAGCGATGGTGTAATGATGTTTGGCAGGGAGAGATCGTTTTAGTTAATGTCACACTCCCACATTGAATTCTCAGGGGAGGCGGCGCAGCAGATCCCGAGTCTGTTGCTCAAGAGGGACATGTGTGTACATCTTACTCTCCGGCGTTCAGCGGTTGTGCTCCTTTGAAGCTGCTTATCAGCACTTATAATGCACTTGAATCTGACCTGTAAAGATGGGCACAGAGATTATTTTGTTGGTTACAACACCTCCAATGCATGATCGTAATGCGACAGTCGAGGACTGAAAGTTTTGTTTTCATGACAGTGAAGTACACAAGTGTGTTATGATTAAGGCTGACGGTCTTGTGAAAAGCAGATATCATGATGATGTGATAAAGCTAGAAGTAATATCAGTCAGGTCTGACAGAAACTCTTCAGTTCCAGTGCTGACTCAGTATCATGAAGCAGAAACCACATTCTCCGGCTGCATACAGAACATCTCTGATCTGCCTTCTCACTATGTTTCTCAGACTTTATTGATGTATCAAACCTCAGCCCACCAACATTTCCATCCTGACATTACTGACGAGCTCTTTATCCTGGTTGCCGTTGCTAAGAGCAAAGACTTGGCTGCAAGAAAACTCACTGTCCTCAGTGGGGGGATATTTACTGGAACACAAGAGCACGATTATTACTGTGACAAAAACACTGTCAGCAGCCGTTTGCTACTGTGCATTTTTCTCTAATTTATATTGCCATATTTGCTTTATTTGGCTCTGGCGCATGTAACATTTGTTTGTCTTAGATGTATCACGATGTTTATGAAAAATATTTTGATTTGAATTGCAGTTTTATTTTTGTGTGATGTGAGTTTAAGCTCATATCAGCGTGCAACACGGAGATGCTGCATTGTATACATCAGTGGAAATGTCTTTTCTGCACCTAAATGCAAACGTTGACCTTTTGTCCGAGCCTCCCACCTGTGTTCAGGCCTCTCTCCTTGGTGTCTCGCAGGGGAGCGTGTGGAGCGACTGCCTGTACGGATGCTGCTGCTATCCGCTATCCTGGCTCCAGATCTCCAGAGAGCTGAAGAGAAGAGCAGCATCCCACGCCTCTTCCTCCCCCTCCTCCTCCTCCTCGTCCTCGGCCAGATACACCGCTCTCGCCTCCCTGCAGGGGGCGCACTTGGTCTAGACGCACGACACAGCGCTCCCTCCTTCCTCCCTGGCCTCAGCTGCCGCCAGCCCTCCTGGGTACAGGAGCTGATTTAATCACACTTCCTCCGGCTCTGCAGCCACTCCCTGTTACCTCGGAGAATTCAGCAGGGACACAATGTGTGACACAGAGAGGAAAAGTTCCGTCTGACCCAAGATGAAGAGAAACAAGTGTGATAAAAAAAAATAGGCTACTCGAGCAGGAGTCATTTTGAATGTTACTTTGACTTTATATTTAGCATTTATATTAGAATATTATTGTTCTTTATTTTACTAAAGTACTATTGTTATGTACACTTTTCAGATACTTGGGTATTTCAATGTTATGCTACTGAACTTCTACTCTCTTATATTTCAGAGGGAAATATTACTCTTTTTACTTACTGCCATGATTGTAAATTACCTTTCACATTAAGGACATTAAATATTCATAAAACACATTTCTTTCCTGTGACCCCCCCTACAAAAAAACAGTATCTAGTTTCATGTTTCAGATGCCTATGAGTTGTACTGTAAGCGCTGGAGCATATTACCTTTGCTGTATATCAAATAGATAATCAAACACCTGCCTTAAATCTAAAAATGTTATTTAACAGTTGATATCACCTGAGTACTTTTACTTTTCATACTTGAACTTTAACTTAGTGTTTGAAAGCAGGGTTCTTACTAGTAACATGGTAAGACAAATAATAATTTTAGATTGTTTTATTGGCACTTTTACTTAAAGCAACATTATGTAGAAATTAGCTTTTTGTGAGATTCGGCGCCCCCCACAGTTTGTAAGTGCAACACCACCGTTGTGAGTACAATTCCCAGGTCTGGAACAAGTTGTCAGACTTAATGTAGGTGCTAACTATAAACAAAACTCATTCAATCTTAACAATGTTATGTCTTGAATATATTGAAGTAAACATGTATGTAACGCTGTGATCGTACCCTCTGCAGAAACAAGTAATAGACAGCATTCACCCTATGACAAGACACTGTACCATCAAAATGATTCTGAGGCTGATTTTAAAAAAGTACACAATGTTGCTTTAAGGCAAAGATCTGAATACTTTTCCACTAATGTATTCATGAGTTAAGGTAAAACAAACAGATTAAATGGTTTTTGCTTCAAATAGATCACAAAGCCTGTAAAGCCTATATTACATAAAATTCCTGGAATCTTTTAGCCCCTGTAGCGGGGTTCTACTTAAACTCCTCAAAAAACAAACAAAAACGATGGCGTAGTCGGAAGTATATCGAAAAAATACCTTTTTAATTACCCCAACCTCCACAATGCAGCAGTGCAACTATTAAAAAAAAGTGGATGTCCAGGGGAGGGGCTTTGTGTTTAAAAGAAGGCCATTTTGAATTGGTAAGGGAGTCGTGCTGTGGTTACAGAGAAGGTAACATCAGAGACAGAGACAAATGTTATTGCTCAGTTTTTGTTTGGTTTTTGTACAGTTTGTTTGTTATTTTCACTTTTTGTAAATAGTTGCACTGCTGCATTGTGGAGGTTGGGGTAATTAAAAAGGTATTTTGTCCGATATACTTCCGACTACGCCATCGTTTTTGTTTGTTTTTTGAGGAGTTTAAGT
>OMLP01023159.1:19102-32798 GCA_900302685.1 Spondyliosoma cantharus | reverse complement strand
AAGTCAGATAGTCCTTCTTATCGTCTTTTCAAGGCTTGATAGGTCTTAGTTTAGCAAAGTCATTTCATGGAGCCTTACCTCTTATATAATTAATCAGTCAGACTTTGTTTGTATTACACTTTTCAAGCAACACAAACAACCCCCCCCACACACACACACACACACAACATTATTGTGTTATTTTAAAATGATATATTATTATTAACCCCTAAAATGCTATTGTTAATAAGATACCTAAGATGGAGTCAAAAAGTCTGAGGTCTCCAGTCAAAGCACCTCTACCCTGCATCCGCCCACAACAACACATCAACAATCTGAGTGAGAAGCTGAATACAGTTTTCTCAGGATATCTGAATACCCTATTATTTCACCCTACCACTTGAATGATCAGGCCTTCCCGGTCCCCAAACCTCCCCCCCAAAGGCCCAATGGGGATTAGGTGACTGTGAAGGCTAAGACAGCTATGACCCCCAGGGCCCCCTCCAGTCCTCAAAGCAGCTTGCGCAAAGCTCCTCATAGTTTGTACAGTACAAACAAAATCTGGGCCCAAATCACACAGCTCACACAAAAAAATGCTTTCTCCTGAATATTTTCCACTCTTCCAACCCTGTAGCTCGAGAGAAAGAGAAAAAAAACACATTTCTTTAAACTTTAATAAGAGCTTACACATAACAAATTATAATTGTAACAATTTATGCCTGTAGTTGCGCATTATCACCACCTCATTTAAAACAAAGCAGAGCTCTTTTGCCCATGAAGGGGTTGTGTGGTTTGCTCCACATACTGTAAATACCTTTCCTACTGCTTTTATCATCTGCCATTTTTAATTGGGTGATGCCACAGTCGGATGATTTCACATCGTGGTCGTACCGACCCTGGTACCCATTTGTGTAAAGTCACCACGATCATTAAATGATTTCAGTTCGTTAGTGGCTTGTCCGAGAGCAGCGGGTCAAGTCATCTGTCTTCTTTACAAGAGCGCACATATGAGCAACACTAGCTGTGTTTAGTTTTCTGCAAGAGCGTGAGTATCTCCCACAAAAACGCCCAGAGAGAGACAGACAGTTAGACACAGAGAGACAGACAGTTAGAGAAAGACAGACAGACACACAGCTGAGGTTATGGAGGAGGTCAGCAGAGAGGGACCATCTGATGCCAGCAGATGGAGCGATGAAGGGAGGGAGGAAAGGAGAGGAGAGGCTCGAAATCAGGATGACAAGACCAAATGCTTATCGGCTGTTCTTAAGGCGCTGATTTCACTTTACATCCAGTCCGCTTCAGTGCGGCCACCTTATGCTAGACTTTGGGGTCGAGGAGACGGTGTTTAAAGAAAATATTCAATAACCGTGAGTGTGAGCGCGGTTCATGAATGGTTCGCCTCCACATGCACCTCAGAGGTGTTTGTTATTTACCATCACTGCACGATACTGATGAAAATAATCCTTTAAACACAGTCAACGTCAGAATCTGATCCCACCAAATGGAGCAAATAAGGCCTATCAGCTCTTCTCTGTTTATTAAATGAAATGTGTTTTTAGTTGTTGGACTCCCTGACTATCTCAGAAACACATCTACTCTTCTGTCACCTGAAGTCACCCCCCTGTCTTTGTCTTTGCCGCAGAACGGAGCAGTTCCAGGCGAGCCAGTGAAGAAGGATGAAAACTCCCGGAGAGGGAACTGGGGCAACCAGATTGAGTTTGTCCTCACCAGCGTGGGCTATGCAGTGGGCCTGGGCAACGTCTGGAGGTTTCCCTACCTCTGCTACAGAAACGGAGGAGGTAAGCGCTTTCAATGTACAGCTGAGCTCATCTTGATTGATTTAGTAGTGGTTGGCTTTTATCAGGGCGATCATTTGTCGGCTATTTTTATTTTTATTTTGTCTTAGTGTGTCAAATATCCTTGTTTGTTAAACTTTATCAACTTCATCCTGTTTTTGTGTTTATGTCAAAAACCAGAGGTAGGATGGTCCAGAGTGCAGTTTTGCAGGAAGTGTCTCGTCTACTGGTCTGATGGTATCAATTTAAGGAATGCATCCAGAGCCAGTTTGATGCTAAATCAAATAGAAAGTGTTTTGATGTAAATGTGTCGGACGAATAAAGACAATGTTTTGATTGCACTAAAAACATGCCGAACTAGAATGGCACTCAGTGAAGTTCATACCTCCGTCGTGGCCCGATGTTCCCCTTTTACCGCTTCAAATTGTACTCCAGGACCACGTTTATGTATTGCGTTATTGCAAATGGAAAAAAAAACAAGCAAACAAAAACTTCTTGTCTGCTAGTGTAAAAGAAAGGGAAAAACGGAAAGGGAAAAACCTTCATCCAGATCTGCACCAAAAGTTGATGGAGTCTATTCTGGGCTGAGACACTTCCTCCATCCAAGTTTTATGGATAACAAAAATGTTGCATGTTAGCATAGTCAGAGTAATTGTCTAATCTTAGTCGTGAACAAAAAGGTCATTGACAATTTCATACATATATTTTTTTACATTTTAAGTTGAGTCCTGAAATTATTAAGCCAAAACAGGCTGTGTAGTGGGCATGCTGTCAGTCCAGCAGCTTTTAAAAGTGAAGAAATTGCCTGTTAAACCTGCAAGCTGTCTGGAAGTAAGGAATTTAAAGCTCCCTGTACCAAATGTAATGTGTTGGTTCACTGGTGTTTATAGTTTCCCGAACAGCTCTCATTTAAATGTAGTGAAGAGAACAGTGGCACAGCATATAGGAAATAACACACGACGCACCGGGTGACACCAGCTATTTGTAGCTCTGCTGTTGTTACTTGTGTGTAATATTAGAGGTTTCTTAACAACTGCTGAATGATTATAAACTGGTGACTTACTTAATCGGGTTAAAAACTTAAAAAGCAGTCAGTGTAAAGCTCGTAAACTTTAGTGATGTGTAAAACAGCCGATAGGAAACATCTGTCGCACTGTCAAATGCAATAAACTACTGTGCAAACTGGAGGTCACAGTAGCAACAGAAGCTTGAAGGGGGGGAAATCATCATTTGTCAACATAGAAATGTAGTTGTAGTCATACAGTGTAGACTTGGATGGAATTTTGATGATGCAACCAACCTGCCTTAAATTGGTCGTTAAGTCTAATGTTGTCGTCTTGATAAATTGTCATTTAAGATATATTAAGTGTTTTTGTAAAATAAAAGTAAATGTCAGTTTGCATCATTAAACAGGCCAACTGTGACAACCACAGTCCATATTTAGCCTCTACTTTTACTCATCTGTCTAATTGAACTTCTATTTGAATGCAGTGCAGCTATCTAATTCCATCCAAAAACATCTTCGTAAGCGTCAAATCTAGTTTTGTGTAACTTCATTATTGGTAAGTGAAGTGTGAATGCTGTTTAAAATGTGTGTGAGTGCGCAGAATGCATCCAGCTGCTGCCTGCCTCTTCTGCTGACGTGCCGCTTTCGCTCGGCGGCCGCTCTATGAGAATATGATGAGAGCAGGCTATATTCAAGTTCCGCTGCTGTCAGTTTGTTTTGGAGGCTTTTCTGCCTCTGGTCAGATTAGTCCTAAAAACACTGGATGAAATAAACTAAAATGTGAATCTGAACAAAGGATGCACTAGAAAGTATAATGAAATGCGGCTAGGACGGTGACGGTCCTGTGACTGAGGACCGCACGTCCCACATCAGGTCATATGTTTACGCTGCAAATGTTTGGATTTCTGTTATGCATGTAGAGGTCCTGCATTCCCATACAAGGACTCAGTATAAGTAGGCCATACATTTACGCGTGCGCGCACACACACACACGCACGCACACACAGCTGCAGATTGGACAGACGAGCTGAGCTTTACCAGCAGCTCACACACGATAAGGTTTTAGTATTGTGCAGTATCAGCTGGTTGCACCGACCTAGTTCGCATACAGACACTCATATAAAAGCACACACGCACGAACACTGCGCACACACGCACACGCGCGCGCACACAGACATTTCCTACAGATGACTGTCTGGTTCCTGGTCCAGTCCGAACCACCGGAGAGTTGCTGCACCACTGAACAGACTCAGCTGCACATTCGGTGACCTCTCTGCTCACTCAGGGGATCTTACACTCACAGATGAGGCTTATTGTTTTTTTTTACTTTTCATGCCCGGCGGCAGCGACAGCATCGGCCGGAGGCTTTATGTTTTTCGGGTCGTCCAACTGTCCGTCTGTCCTTCTGCCCGTCGGTCCGTCTGTCCCCTTCTTGTGGATATCTCAGAACTTTCTTCCTTTGGCTGAAGAATGAGCTGATTAGATTTTGAGCTCACAAAACATGTTGTTGTCCACGACCCCAATGATTTGTATGTTAAATGTAATGAAATAAAAATGTATAATAGGATAAAATGACCAGTCGATGACACTTTGTATCCAATAGGTCAAAGGTCAACTTTGATGTGACGATGATCTGCAAAAACGCTTTCCTGGCCATTGTTCAACGCCGTACCTCAGGAACAGAGGGGCAGATACTGAAGTGACGAGACTAATCTTGGGTGTCCACATTGAAACTGTGTTGATTTTAGAGCTCCTCGATTGTGCCTGGTTGAACATGTCTGTGAAGGATCCACTTTTTTTTACAATCTCTTCCTCTTCTTGTTGTATCACAATCAGCTTTATTGGCCAGACGTGAACACTTACAAGGAATCAGACTATTTTCTGTTTCTCTCAGTGAACTCACACACTCAACGACACACAGCAGTAGTCCAACACAAGCTCATTGGCTTTGCTGATCGATCAATCGATCTTCAGGTGATTGCTGTTGCACCGTGCGATGAAGCTCTCTGTCAGTCCTCTGTGTATATCTGTAAATAGTCTCTAAATGACGACAACGTGTCTCTCACTGTAAATGAATCTCTGAGATCATACAGTACACGTCAACATATAGCGATATGTTCTCTTTTGTGAGTCTGCACCGTTGTATTTAATGATAGCGTTGTGTATTTGTCTTGCCTGCATGTGTTTTTTGCTTAGCTAGAGATCATATTTTTACTGAGTTCCTTATCTCTCCTCTAAATCCTTACCATTGTTCGGGCACAAACGCCTGTTGTCATGTGTCTGTCAGTGCCTGTAAAGCAGGACTAGCTGTACAGGAGTTATACTCTTTGTCAGACACGGTACAGGATGTTAGTTATATTATCTGTTCAGGTACTGTGGTTTCTTCTGAGCTAACACATAGGTGTCCTTACATCTACAGTAGTAAAGGAAAATGCTTACATAAATTGGACTTCTTAGAATATGATTTTTCATGTGTATGTCTTCACACTGCTCATTTCAAGTCAGACCTAGAGGGTGACTGACTGTTTGTCCTGTTGTCTCTCCCCTTCAGGTGCCTTCATGCTACCATACTTCATCATGTTGGTGTTCTGCGGCATCCCCCTCTTCTTCCTCGAGCTGTCCTTCGGTCAGTTCGCCAGCCAGGGGTGCCTGGGAGTATGGAAGATCAGCCCCATGTTCAAAGGTTAGTGTCAGTGTGTTTGTACAAACTGCATACAGAGAACAAATACAGTATATGGTCATTTGAGGTTTTTGGTTAGGACAAGGGTCGCCGGGGGCGGGGGGCACATGTGTGTGATGATGTATCACAATCACTAGTATGTCAACACAAGGAGATCACAATGTCTGCCTTGATTCAGATTTAAAGGACAAGTTTACTCAAAACAAAAATCCCATCATGCTAAATTTACTGCAATGATGATGAAGAGTCAGGTTTCTGAAGCTTCGCAGTAAAACAGCGTTGTGGCACTCTCCTACACAACTGAAGTAGATTGGGACTTTAGGACTTAAAACTCAAGAAAACAACCAAAAACAATATGTATAATAGCTCCAGTTTATGGAGCTTTTAGCTTAGTAGCCACAGAAAGTATTTACTGTTTTATGAAACAGTGAAACAACATCTTAACTAAATAAATAAGTGAATGAACAAATAAAAAACATCATTTTAAATCAGTTTGGGATCTAATTCTAGAGACGTTCAATCAACATGAGTAGATAATGACTGGAATTTCATTTGTGGGCGAACTTTTCCTTTATGAGGTTACTTTGGTCAGGACACCTAAAAAGAGCTGTGTTGTTGCTATGGAAGGATTCAGTGCATGATAAAAAGCTGAAGTGTGAGGGGAGCCAGATCCATATTCAGCAGCTTGTTGTCATGATGGATCACCCTCGGTGGATATGAGAGTAAAAGAGTGAGGTGAAGGAAGCAGAAAGGTTGATAAGATGCAGCTGTGACCAGACGTGTCAGCAACAGGGCAATGATGATTTCCGCAACTACATAATGCTTGTGTGTCAACAAACTGAATCAGTCCAAAACAGAACATAGGATAGTACTTCTAGTGTAGAGACGTAGACTTAACCATGCGCAAGGCTATCTCCTCCACACTCTAACGTCTCCTCTCGTTTTTTTTCTCCATCCTGTCTTCGTCTCCCTTCAGGTGTGGGCTACGGCATGATGGTTGTGTCCACCTACATTGGGATCTATTACAACGTGGTCATTTGCATTGCCTTCTATTACTTTTTCATGTCCATGACAAAGTTGCTGCCGTGGACGTACTGCAACAACCCCTGGAACACGGCGGACTGCAGCGGGGTGGTCAGCAGCCCGCTCAACGCCACCCTGGCTAATGCTACCACGAGCCTGGTAGCGGGGGTGTCTGAGGTCGTCAACCGCACCAAGAGGACCAGCCCCAGTGAGGAGTACTGGAAGTAAGTCAAAGTACATTGAGGACTTTTTGATTAAGTGACGAAGTGAGAACAGGTGGTCATTTACAACTCTTGTCAGTACTGATCACCAGAATGAAGATGTAGGAAAAACGGTGGAGAGAATCTTTAGTTTTACTTTCGCTAGAATCATTTCATAGCACTCTTTGTTTTGTACGCTTTGCCAAGTTATGCAAGTAGCCTCTTTTGACTCAGTTCCGAAGGCTTATCGTGCATGACACAGAGGTTAAAATTGACTTGCACCTGTGAGATAAGCTTGCATCAAACATGCCTCGTGTTTGCAGAAGGCATTCAAATATTTGGACTAGATTTGACTGGAATTGAGCAGCTTTCTGACGGCGTCATCAGCAGTGACACGCAGGAGGTTTTCCCAGATTGCTGTTGTTCAGTCAACTCATGGGCTGTTTCGATGGCACGTAACAAATCAGCATGAAAGACAGAATCTGCAACATTTCTGCGTTAAAAAAAAGTCTTCAAACTGCCACACCTGTCGTTGTCGTTTTATACACTCGCTTTATTCCAAATGTTTCCAGCAATGTTTTAACCCTGAGAAATCCATCGTTTTACCCAAGAGGTGCGCTTTGATTTGCTCACCTATCGCTATACCTTCCGGCAAACACTGAGGAAGGAAGTCGGCAAAGAAGACTTGACATAAAGCGAACGGAAATCCGTAACATTTCTGTGTGACTCACATAGACAGATTTTACTCTCAAATGGTGGTGGCTTAGCAATGAAGATGTGAACTCCGAGAAAGTCAATACTGTGCATTTCAGATATAGAAAAAATGTATATGCATTCTTCTCCTTGCAGCCGCCTGTAAGAACTTAATCAACTGTAGACGGAGGTGTTCTTACAGTGTTGCAGCGGCTGATATCGCACTGAACCATTAATCCTCAGCTCAGTACAACCAGCTCTGCCTTTTATATTTGCTTTAAACTTGGTCTTTGTGTCTAAATGAGCGGCGTATACTGAGCATTTGATTAAAAGTGTCTTCTCCACCGTCAAGTCTCAGTTGCTGCACATTTCCGTCAAGGGCTGCACGATATTGAAAACAACCGACTCTGCAATTTCTTGGTTTTCTGCTATGTACTATTGAGAGTGATGTCACAATGAGTAGAAGTCGCCATGGTTACAACCAGTCAGTGGCAACACCGTCATTATCTGTCAAGTGCTGCAATTTTAACATTCAGCTTGAATGCCACGAAAAAAAAAACACAAAGACATCTAAAATGTGAAGGAGCTGAGTTACTTGCCTCCACATTGTAAGTCCCGCAATGTGACGATTGTTGTCGCGCACATTGTGATGTCGATACTGAAACACACTCATTGTGCAGCCCTGTGTACTGCCGCATCTTAATGCACCTGTCCCCCCGCCGTTGTGTCTTGTGCATTTCATGTTCAGGACATAATCAATGTCATTGCACTGCTCTCATGCGAGTCATTGTTTTATCACTTTACCTTCAAACACAAGCAAATATCACATGTCTGATGAGGGACACACAACAACTCAGCTTCTTCATGACCTTTTTTTTTTCTTTGGTTAAAGCCAGAACAGATTAAACAAGTCGAGGATTTTTGGTTTTTGCTTATCCTGGCTAACAGTTCATTCGCTTTACGTTGACCTCACTGTTTTTGATCATAACGCGTTTATACCATCGAGACCATCACATTTCAGACGCTCACGTAACAAGCTCTAATCCTGAGTAAAACCCCCTATAGAATCGCCAATTAGCCACATTGTTCAGGCATGCATTCACCCGTCTTTGTCCGTTTCTACCGACAATACTGAAATAATTGGAAGAGAAATATTACTGAGGCAGATGAGAAGGTGTGTAGGATGCATAATCTACATGGAGTTATTAATAATTATCCTCAGTGTCGCACGCACAGACATACTGTCATTAAGTATAATTTCCATTTCAAATGACAGCTTTAAATGGGATTTCAGAGCAAAACAATGTTTGGGAAATCTAATGCACAGTTTTTGTTACTTCAATGGATCCAATTTCCAGCGTTGCATTAAGCCACACATTTAATGCTTGTTAGTTTAATTCCTACTTAGTTATAGGGAAACACAGGCGTCCTGTTGGTGTTTCCCTTTGGTCATGCCTAAGTCAGATGCTCTGACCGTAACCCTGCAGGAAGTCGTGTTGTTTCTTCAGCTGAGACTGTTTTTCACTTTTTGCTTTAAAAATGTCAAATGTTAAAACCAACCCCAGCGTAAAGTCACCAGTCCTCACTTCAGGCTCTGTCTCTTTCTCAGACACTATGTGTTGAACATCTCTGATGATATCGGGAACTTTGGAGAGGTCCGTATGCCTATCCTGGGCTGCCTGGCCATCTCCTGGTTTGTCGTCTTCCTCTGTCTCATCAGGGGCGTCAAGTCGTCTGGAAAGGTCAGCCTCAGTCACACACACACACACACACGTACACACACTAACACGATACTCACACACACATTATCATTCAACGCTTGATCACATGCAAAACAGGCATAATATTCAAACCATATCGGCTGAATGAGAAACTTTCCAACTGATTTCACCACATCCTCTGACTGAATCTATGTGTGTGTGTGTGTCCAGGTGGTGTACTTCACAGCTACGTTCCCCTATGTCGTTCTGACCATCTTGTTTATCCGTGGCATCACCCTGGATGGAGCCATCAACGGCATCAAGTACTACCTGACCCCACAGTGGCAGAAGGTCCTTGATGCGAAGGTATTCACTCACATAAACAGGCATATGGAGAGAGAGAGAGATGTACTTGTTCCTTCTTTTTGCTATATCTGACTGTATGTGGGTTTGAATTTGTAGGTGTGGGGAGATGCAGCGTCGCAGATCTTCTACTCCCTGGGCTGCGCCTGGGGGGGGCTCATTACCATGGCTTCCTATAACAAGTTTCACAACAACTGTTTCAGGTTGGTACTCCAGACAAGAGATACACAATTTACAGGAATAGTTTTTGTCAATCACGCTTATTTGCTCTCTTGCTGTTTGAAGAGGAGACTCCCGTATTTACACAGTAAATAAGGAGCTGGAGCCAGGAGACAGTCTGCTGAGCTTAGCCTAAAGACATTTAGCCTGGCTCTGTCCTAAAGTGTCTATAAGCGCCTTTAAAGCTCGCTGATGAAAATGTCTGTTTATATACCTACAAATATAATGTGAGTCCAGCAAGACTTTTTTACTAGCAGAAGAGTAACGGAACATCTTCATGTCTGTGACATCCCACTGAGCAAAAACATATCCAAAAGAGGTCTATACGACGTCTTTGCCGACGTTTGAAATGTCGTCCAGTGGAGAGTCAGACTGAGTATTGTTCCCATCTTTTTTAGACATCTTTTCAGCATTCACTATTAATGTCCAATTGACATCCTTCAATTTCTGTCACAGACATCTAAAAAACTTCTTGTGGTTCAAAATAAAAGTCTTACAGTAACTTCATGCTGCAAAAGCCATGAGGTGGATTTAAACCTCAATCTTAGTAGCCTGCATAAGGAATGCTTTTTACTAAGTGTGCTATGTGTCAGCTTCCATGGTAGATTGTAATTGGATGACCAAACATGAATTTTTAATAAAGCTGATTAATAGCTCATAAAGATAGTTAATCTGCATTTAACATAATAGTTTAGGATGGTGTTCATCAAGCAAACATCTATAAGACATATGTTTACTTAACATGTTGGCTTTCCAGAAACAAAGACAGCTTTATAACCACGCGTGCAGGAATTCATGCTGTTGGATTTTGCAAAGCATTCACGATGCAAGGCTCGAACAGTCACACTGAAACTCTTCAACTTGTTACAGCAGATAAAATAACATACATTAGAGGCGGTTGAATTGTACGTAGAAACAATGCTGTGCTGCAGCAGTTATAATGAGTCCTGCCTGCCTCTGCCTGTGTAAATGTGACCACGCTTATTTTTGCGTCGGGCTGTGCTGCTGCAATGTTTCAGCCACACAGACCAGCATCTTATTATTTGTACTAATCGGAGAAGCAAGGCGGAGGGCGAGCGACGATGAGGAGGCGTGGGAGAAGAGGAGAGATGAAGAAGGGGGAGGAAAAGAGGAACAGAGAGAATAAACCTTGCGTTAGTGGAGGCTTCAGTAAAGAGGGAAGAGACGACCACGAGAGGAAGAGGAGGTGTCGTGTCAGGTTGTTCAGGCTGTGTGGCAGCCCCCTAATGAGTCAGGGCCAGAGAGCGATGGAGAAAGTGAGAGGAGGAGGGTAAAATAGGCAGGAGGCAACTTCAAGGCTACAGGTCTAAAAAAGAGAACGGGGAGAAGGTGAGATAAGGTAGGACAGACAGGCGGAGGGACAGAGATAATGTGTTTTTTTGACTGGTGTTAAGGAAGCCGGTTTGCACTCAGCTTGAATGTCAGGGGAGCGAGCGAGAAGCCGAGGAGAAGGTTAAGATGGAGGAGAGGGGACAGAGCAGGAGATAAGGAGAAGGAGAGATGCCATTTACTCTCCTGAGCTTGTCCACACATGCTGACGGGAGGGAGGGCGCCTCCTCTGCCAGGAGCTTGAGGTTGTGCTATCTGCGCACACAGCTGTATGGCGGCCTAATCAGCTTGTGTTCTGCAGCTCCGTCCCTGTGGACTCGCTTTCCGCACTCCTGTAACACCACCAGTCGGTGCCCATGCAGAAGTGCGGCGAGTGTAGGTCTGGCGGCGGCTTGTGAGGAGCTGAGAAAGGGCATCAAAGCCATCAAAGACATCCTCTGCGATAACTCAAACAGGAAGTGCGGGGAAAACGGAGCACTGTGTATTCCCTCACTGAGTCTGAACAAAGTCAAAGTCCAAGTATGAGTCAGGGAGAGTAGAGATGGAACAAGTGCTTCTCAGAACAAGAACAGCAATCTTCAAGGGAAGAAAAGGAGCCGAGCCGAGTGATGCTGCTGCCTTTAATAGTGCAAACAGACCGATGTGTCCACACTACAAATCATCTTGACTCACAGAGAGTAAACCCAGCTCACATTTGATCCAAGGGTCGAAGATGTAAAACCGTATCTGAGCCGTCTCTTTTATTATAGGGGAGGAGGATTTAGTCACAAATGGAATATCATGTTCATAATTATGTTTTCACGAGTGTATTATCAGCTGAAACCAGGAACTGTTGTGTGTTATTTAGAATGAGCCTTTAGTATCTACAGAGAGTGTGGAGCCTCGTCCAGGGAGTCTGCAACGATTGTACAATAGCACAGAACAGACTAATCAAACAATAATGTCTGATGTCATGAGGGATATTCAGTTGGTTCTCCTGGACTAACAAAGGGAATCTCTAAATATATGTTTGATTCTGGAATCTTTATTTTTCTCTTGCCATATTTCTCATCCTTGAGACAAAAGAAAACAACAACAATTCCAGTGCACTGAACGGGGAAGGAAGGAAAAATTAAAGGAATCCCATTGAAAGGGAAAATGTATGGAATTCCAAGGTGCTGTTTGATCAAGTCAAGTTTGCATTACACAATTAGATTGTAAGTAATAATCCCCAACCCCAACCTTGTAGTACTCGTGTCAGGTGGTATTAAATAAAATGTACTTAACTCTCAAAGACATCAAATGTGTTGATGTTGGCAGATTGACAGCAGGTACCTAACTGTTGCATTGCGAGGACATCAGTTCCTGTACTGTAAGCCTGCATATGACTTATTAATTAACGGAGGATAAGTTTAAAAGCCGGCCTAATGTATGGTAAATCCTGGTCACAGCTGCAGAGAGAGCAGAGAATTACATAAAGAGAACGGTCAGCTTAAAATGTAGGCTAGAAGTCAGTGATCCCACTGTGATCCTCTGAAGAGCCCAAACCCTTCCACGCCACCTTTCATCTATGTAACTATAGCTGAAAGTTTTCTGTGTACACAGGGACAACAAGACTGGTGTCGAATTGCAAATGTATCTCATTTGTTTTCCAGTTGAATTAATGCCCCACATGTTTTCTCTCCTTTTTATCCTGCACACAGAGACAGCATCATCATCAGTATCACCAACTGTGCGACCAGCGTGTACGCCGGCTTTGTCATATTCTCCATCCTGGGCTTCATGGCACACAACCTGAACGTCCCCGTGTCAGAGGTGGCCGACCACGGCCCGGGACTGGCCTTTGTGGCCTACCCAGAAGCCCTCACGCTGTTGCCCATCTCACCCCTCTGGTCACTGCTCTTCTTCTTCATGCTCATCCTTCTGGGACTGGGGACTCAGGTGAGGCTGGGGAACAGGATGTGTTCACACCCAAATATACAATCATGTCTGACCACGCTAATGCAGCACTTTAATGTGAATTAATGCATGATTTAGTATCTGCTCTTGGAGCTGCTCAGCCACTCTGTTATGGACATGAATGGATAATAAAATCTGTCCTGAAAAGACTTAACATACTGAACACGTCTGTCATCGTTTGCACAGATACTCGTACCACGCTGTTAAGCCTGGTGACACGTCTGTGTTAAAAGACGGACAGGTGTAATCCTCAGTCTGTAGCTTTATTCATTGTCCACATGTTAATGCTGTAAACAGACTCAGTGAACATATTTCACTGACAGCAATTGCATGCCTCAGGAACTCAGCATTAGACCTGATCTAGATCACATCTCTAGGTCTGTCTATAGGTGTGACGTGGTGCTGGTTCAGTGGAGGACTGTTATGAACATTCTCAGGTCTCACACAGGCTTACTGTCTCACCTGGTTATGCCATATTTTTCAATATTCACTAACAAAGACCACGGCAATGGCTGTATGGAATATGAAAAAAAAATATTAGACGTTATGGACATATGTGGAATACTGGGAGGGAAAGGGTCGAGGGATGGAGGGGTTGGAAGGATGAACGGATGATGGGGAAGGGGTCGAGGGTTGAGGGATGAGGGGGTATAGGAAGGACGGGTGAGGGTTGATAGAAAGGGAGAGACGCTGGTAGGATAGGTGGATGGAGGGTGAGGTTCGGAGGGATGGTCACGAGGAACGGAGTA
>OMLP01023158.1:0-10514 GCA_900302685.1 Spondyliosoma cantharus | reverse complement strand
CGGCCGGGTGCTCGTGTTTTTTGCATATATTGCATCGCGCACTATTGGCATCAATCTTGCTAAAATGGAGCCACTCTTTTGACCTCGGTGGCATTTTTTTAACCGGTTCGACGACACACACAACTACAGTTCACAACACAGATACTCGTAAGGGCGAGGACTCTGTGGCGGAACCACAAAACGTCTCTGGTAACCACTTATTCATTCTCATGCATGCCGCAATCACGTGTAGCGTTGCAGCATTATCAGAGCTTGATCACGCGATTAGCCTCTGGAGACCGAAACTTGGCACCGAAAGGCGAGGCTTATTTTGAGACTCGGTGCTACCAAAGTATGGAATTAGATTTGTGCCAAAGGAAACAAACAAAACTTCTTAAATGTCAAACAAAAATACTGATTGATTGCAAGTTCTAAGTTTCATTTTTGAAACTGGTTTTATGTTCTCTCAAATTCTTATTTTTGTTTGACATTTAAGAAGTTTTGTTTGTTTCTTTTGGCACAGATCTAATTCCATACCAAAGCATTTCGGTCGGTGCCATAAAAGGACTGAAGTTCGGTGCCCAGCCCTACCAGTGTGACACTGAGGCAGTTAAGTCGTTGTGAGGTGACTCACGGAAACAGCAACTCTTTAATCAGCATAACAACAACTACAACCAGACGCAAAGTTAGTCACGGCTGAAACTTTTTGTTTTCAATACTCAAACAAAGACTCCATGGCGAAGAGTTGAATCCAGTCCAAAGGTTTCCGAGTATTTATCATACGATTTGAAAGCAGGTTGTGTGACACCTGCGGCCCTGTGGCTCACTGCGCCTGTCTCTGTTTGCATTATTCCTTCCTGCAATATGCAAATTCTTACACATTCTTCTTATTTCCACTGATTATGTCCCTGCACTGTCTTCTTCACATTCTTTTTACTTTTACTATTACATTTCTGTGAGTGATCTGTTTTTTTTTTATGTGGGTGAAATATGTGTGTATGTGTAAGCCACTGGATGTCCAAAATTTCCCTTGGGATGAATAAAGTATCTATCTATCTATCTATCTATCTATCTATCTATCTATCTATCTATCTATCTATCTATCTATCTAAAACCGATACACAGACAAGAAATGATTTCCATATCTGGTTGATTAGAGTGTTGTTATTGTAGAGCCGCTCTGCTAATGAAGCTACATATGCTTGGTGACAAATCCTGTGCATTCCTTTAACTACTTCACAATAAAGCATCCTGGAATTCTTCCAGTGGAAAGATTTTAATGCAAAGGGAAAAGCTTGCATGGCTTTAGGAGTAACTTAACTGAGATGGGATGGTTGAAACTGCTTTCAGCTAACAGTATAGTAAGTCCAGAAGTACAAACAGGAGTCTGTACTACAAAGAGCTACAAAAGTACTAACAGCTGAACACAGCTGTCTCCCGTCTCCAGGACAAACACACAAGTTAATCTGCCGAAGACACAGAGACCAATACGTGTTGACCATGGTCGGCCCAACTGGGCTACTAGGCACAGAACGTGATCCTGTCATTTAATGTCAATTAAAGATTCAGAGAAAAAATGGTATTCAAATAGATCATTTGTGTCTACACTAGGGATGTAAAGGATTAACCTTTAATAGATTTTTTTTCTTTAACAAAATAAACATGTATTAACTGACAATTAGAGAGAGGCACAAATACATCAGAAAGTATCTTGTTACAAATTACAAATACTTAATAACAAATAACAGGTATGAAAAAATGTACTTAAAAATACAAAAAGACAGCCCATACAAACTGATATTATCACATTTAAGCCAGATTATGTTGGGCCACTTACTGAATAGCATCACTCATAGATCAAATCAGTGGTTAAAGCCATTTGCTAATGGGAAAACATTAAATATAACTCATATTTTATTCATTATCAACCAATAATCAATTGCTGAGGCAGATGACTATCAATAAAACACATTTGCATCCCTAGTCTGCAACAGTGGAACAGGTTGCATCACTCAACTTTTACCTTTTTGACTGCTGAGAAATGCCAGTGTGAAAAAGCTTATGATTAGCTGGCTGCTCTTATAGATCTCCACACCTCCGTAGATGGTAGACATGTAGGGCCGGGGTTGCAGGGAACATTTTCAAAGTATACTGTGCTGTGAAACCTGACAGTGAGCATACTGCGCACATTTGCTTATACGCCACATTGAATTCTAATCAGTTAGTGTTGTTAAATATACATATGACATCATATGTTTTGAAAAGAAAGTATCAGTTCTCACTCCTTTAATCCTTGTTCTAACTAATATAACAATTATATGAATAGTAATTGTCAGCTAATGTAATACCGCTGCGACCCCAGGTAGGGCTGTGTTTATTTGGCCGCACTTTTTCTCATACTGAAAAATTGTCATAGTTCAACTTTGTTTGATTTCTGATTCTCATTATAGTCTGAGCCTGCTGCTACTGTATATTTAGCCCGAACAGTACATCCCTGCATAAAGCAGTCTGGTGGGCAAGTGATTCACTGTTCTGAAATCTTAAGGTTTGAGACCAACAGTCTGTCACAGCCCCTAACTCTTCCTTCTGCTAAGCTGAGCATCAAAAGACTGCCAGCTCAGTGCCTCGAGTGTGATCGTAAAGAGAAACACTGATCTGGGCTGTGCAGGCTCAGACTGGAAGTGACATAAGGTGGGATCAGTGCGACTTACCCAAAAGCGTGTCACTCCACAAAGGCCTGCAGGTGTAATTTGAGGGGAATAAATGTACTTCTGTTTGTAGATCAGGAGGTTGAATGCATTTCCTTTCAAAAAACTCCATTATGCTATGGAGACTACTGCGACGGAGCTCTGACAGCACAGACAGTGAAAAGTCTACTTCAGGTCATTATCTTTGGCTTTGTTTAATGTGCATCATCAGCTGTCATGTTTTCAACATCTTAATAATGCAAAAAAGACAGTAACACCGTGATATCTTATAGTGCACAGCTCTGTTAGAGGGCATGAAGACACAAGTCTGTGTCAGTAACACAACCTCACTATTTTTTTTTAATATGCTATAAATGTAACATGACAATGATTCAAATATAAGTTCATGCTTTTGCTCAGTTTTTTTCCCCATCCTGTGCTTACTCTCATCCTCCCTCGTCTAACAGTCCAAAGGGAGCACTTCAGCTTCGGAGACAGACTGAGTTTGCACTGACATGCACACACACACACATACACACACACACACACACACACACATGCACACACACACACACACACACACACCAGTAGGGGATATACACACAATTTCACACATGCGTTAAAACACACACAGGGCCAGTTTGACGGACAGCAGCACGGACCTTTCAAACGGACGTCTCCTGACAGCTGCAGCCATGTCTGTAACAGGCACTGTCCACTGGAGTGTAGCAAGACCTACAAACTTCCTTCCAGCTTACTTCAGCACACACACTTGATGTAACTTCCGCTTCCTCTCCCTTCCTTTGATATTGATCTCTGAACCTAAATAGAAACTTTGCTGATTTCAGCTTTGTATCACTAAAATGATTGTAGTATATGCAAAGGAGCAATGTTAAACTACACTTTGCCTGGATCCAGAAGCGCACACAATAACTGCACACACACTTTTTTCCTACAAAAATCTGCCAAAACATCTGTTTTCTCTGGTCATGATGCAGCAATTTAAGAAATATGTCTATAGCATAGATAGCCTAGGGCCATCTTTCTAGCAATGGAATACTTCTTTATGTTAAATAAAAAAAATGTGTTTTAGAAATTATTACAATTTATTATGGAGGAGGAAACTGACACATGAGCACTTGGCTGTAATTTGCATGTTTTGCACAGTGCATGGGGTCATCTTTAGAGCTTTGACAAAGGAGCGCAAGCATTGCTCGTACAACATCGGCCTGATAATCTTGTCTACAAAATGTGACTTGTTAATGTCATGCACCTGTTGACTGTGCTTGCCGCTTTTCTGTCTGACAGAATCTTATTTAACAACACCGCCTACAGGGCGATGACATTTTAATGACAGCTTACTGCCTCTCAGGGGAAGCTGTATCAATGCAAATGCAAATCTCCCTTTGGCTTTGTGGGTGGATACACTGTGAAATATCGTACAGGAATTTAGTTGAATCTATGGCTCTTTTCTCATTGACTTAATGTGAGTATAAAAGTTGTATTGTTCTCAAGTCAGTTACACTTAAAATGCTCATTTTCAGAACACGTCAGAGCGTACAAACACACGTTCTTCTAACTTTGAGTCTTTTAGAATTGAGATGATGAGTCGGATGAAGAAACTGTACAGAGACCCTTTTTTTCATAGCTTTAAGAAAAAATATTTGATGGAAACCTGCTGTGTGTCTTTGCTTGGCAACATTTTAAGATAAGTCAAGGTTTTTTACTTCTGAAATTAAAAAATGGTGCTAACCATGAACATTTTAAGTTCAGACAAATACTGTTGTTTTTACGGTGTACCAAAATGTTAGGTGAAATGTTTCTAAAAGAGCCATACATAGGGGTTGGGCAGGATAAGGCTCACCAGAAAATTGATGTGATAAACAGGATTTTACACTGAGGTACAGCAGGAGTGTGATATTTATATCTTAGGCATAATCACATATGTACCTCCACACCCGATTTCCACAGTTAATTACGCTGTTATCTTTAACCGCGTCAACTACGTCTCACAGTTAGTCTCTGTGAATACCACTGAAGGCTCAACGCACACATAGAAAAAGGCGTCTGCACTTGCACTTACAGATTTATGCACACATGCACACATTCAAAAGCAACAATTTTTATACTTAAAATTGCTCCTTCATTCTTAGAATCACCCCGTGTTGAAATAGAGGCAGTTTTTCAAAGATGGAAATAATGACAACCTGCTCTTTGTCATGTCTGACAATTAATCTGAAAGATACGCATCAGATGTCAGCTAAATGGACCGTGTTTTGACAGCTGACTCTCCCCCCTCTTAGCTGCTGCGTTTCACAAATTTCGCAAAATTTCCCAGACTGACAGAACTCGATTTTATTGGGGACAATTAGGTGCAGGGTGGCTTTAAAGCGGTCACTGTTGCAATGGTGTGCTCTGGCTCAAACCCTGGATCATCATTAGACACTAACAGCCAACTGCATAAACAGAGGTTTGCTATGTTTTGAGATAAGAATATTCATGATTAACCCAACGACCCATTTTTACTAAACTAAATCTTTTGACATATGACACTTCTGCTTATCTTCAGTGTTCTATCTCCACAAGCTTTACTTACTGCTATATCTGAATTGCTAATCAAACACGTTAAAATGAGGACCAAGTCATTTGTAGTTCAGTTCAGTTCCATTCTCATCCCTATTTCAACCCAGGTTGCTCCTTTGCGTGTGCGTGTTGGGGTCAGAATAAGCGTGAGAGAGCGTGAGAGAATGATTACACCTGATCCAAAACTTTTTTTGGAAAAAGCATGTGTATCCTCAAACAGACTGTGTTGTGTAACGTGCTGTCTTGAGGGACAAATTTATCATATTTCAAACGGGAATTAATGAGCTGGTCACGAGGCAGAACATCAGTATTACAATTTTGCTTTGGGCATTATTCAAAGTTCAATTTACCTTTGTAGTACCTTACTGGGATATTGTGTAAGGTAGTGACAGCATTAGGGTACCTTTGTTAATACTACCTGTACACCTCAAAGTTGACCCTTTACTGCAGTCAGGGACTCATTTACATTCACAGGAGCTGCTCCTCCAAATGCAGCTCCAGCAATCTGATCTCATGCACGCCTGCTGCATTTAAGGCGCTATATCGACCTCTGCCAGTGATGCAACGGATTACAGTTTGATGTTGCATCAGAGTCATGAAATCTTCTTGACAATAAACATAAAGAGAGTGTACAGAGGAAGTACTCTCTCAAACATGTCAGGGTGAAGCAATAGTCTGTGCACAGAGGAAAACAAAAAAAAGTGGCTGCATTCGGAAAAAGTTAAATCTGTCCAGTGTTCTCCATCAGAATGAGCTGTCCATGACATTTCTCATATTCTTTACTTCGAGAGAAATCAATCTGTTTTTAACAGAGAAGAACTTTAGAGAACGACCCTTGGCTAGAGGACACAACAGAGACAGATCCTGTGTCGCTCTCTGTGATACCAGATGTGAAAAAACAACAGCAAATCTGGTCGGACGCACGTGTTTATTCAACAAGCACCCGGCGTTTCACTGTAGCGCCATGCCTTTCATTTAATGTCGCTCAGTTTTCTCTCACATCCAAATCACGAGACTTGCAAATATATGTAATCGGAAAGTGTGAAAACTCTTTAAGTCACTCTTATACAGGAGCCATCCATGAAACGGCCGTGTCTAACAAACCAATTAGCTCAAAATAACACCCAGATCAAAGCAAAGATCTTCTTCCTGCGAGCCAAACAAAAAAACATGTTGTCATTTTGCAGACTTTCCCCAGCCAATAATCAGGCCCCGGTTATTCAAAGTGGCACACGTAATCTCCCTCACTCCACCTACGCAGAGTTTAGTAAACATGTCTGTCTGCAGTGACTGAATCCACTCGGCTATTATGGGACAAAAAGCCCACCGGATCCCCCCAGAAACAGGCCGTTCAAAGCTCTCTTTATGAGTGGGCTGTGAGGTGAGAGTAATAGGCCTAAAGACAGTGTAGACCGTGGCTTCTCAACCTGCTACCATTGGGGCCACATACCAAAGGATCCCATTGGGCAGCGGCTGAATAAATCCCCCTCCACGGCTGATTAATTGAAACCAATGGATGGGGTGTCAGGAGGAGGAGAGAGGAGGAGGAGGAGGAGGAGGAAAGAGAGTTGAGCCCTGTCAGATGAAGGGTGGGAGAGATGGCCGTCCAGAAGCTGGGGGTCACTTACAGGTTACATCACTCCATACATTGAGAAAGTCGCTCAAACCAAGAATCTCCGGTTCTTACTTGAACCTAAAATGCAAATTAGAGTGGTGAAATGCAAAAAGACTACTGTGCACTGTTGGTCGGGCACATCACTCCATACCTTGAGAATGTCGCTCAGCAAAACAAGAATCTGCTTTCTAGTGGACGTAGCTTTTAATGCTCCAAGTATATGCAAAGATAACATGCAAGCATATGAACAAAACTGCCCAGACTGCAGCTGTTTGTCAAATGTTGGTAAAAAAAAAAGAAGGCGCAAGTGGAACTCGTTGCACATGGAGGATGGGACCTGATTGCTTAAGCTCAGTGGTTAGGGATGCACTTGATTTGTAGTGTATTGTGGAGATAAATGAATGCCTGGGTGCACTGTACTGCCCCCAAGCAAATACATAGCATGACAATTCTCCCAAGCCATTAATGCCCTTCAAGCAAAGTGGTTGTTGGATTGTGAAACATCGTGTGAAATCCCTTCATCCAAAACTTTTCCAAGGGTTTGGATTAGGTCAGGGTTAAGGTTAAGGGTTAGGGTCGTAAGTGGCTGGGGTACCAATAACATTTATTTGCAGCTTTAAAAAAAAAACCACAAACTGATGAGTATGGGACTGGCCAAGCGTGTACGGACGAAAAGTCAATTTTGTTTGTTCAAGCGAGTGCAACACCATGACTTGGAGGAGAGACCCTCCAAGATGGTCTCTACTCTATGACATCAGGCTTTTCACGCCATCTTCCAGTGTGGTCATTTCCTGTGATAACAAGTGGACAGCACTAACAACACATTTACATGCAGCCCTTAAGTTGCACTGATAACCCATTGGGAGGGTTTCTGTTAGCAAACTGAACTGCAATCCATTTCAACTTGATCTATGCAAAATCCGCTGGAGGCATTTAAGTCCATCTAGACAGAACCCTCATACGTCAGAACAACAGGTCAGTCTGCCTGCATATCTTTAAAAGTATAGAATTTCTTTCTCATCTTTGTTATATTTTACCTACAAGAAAACCGCAACAGATTTTAAGGAAGCTACTAGCAGTCCGTGGTTACATCAAACAAATTCCAATCCTGTATCATCAATTACAACAATTAGCGCACGTCCTCCACCTGTATAAACCTCATCTGTGCCATCCAGCTTCTTACCTTGACATTACTTTCCATGGTGAGAAACCTGAAGCAAGAGCAGCATCAACCCCTCAAACTGCCCCAATAGTGTGATGACTGACTAACTTCTCTGTCTCCGTGATACTTATAGCACAAAAATTACCAGGCTGGAATCCTCAAATGCCTGCCTGGGAAGGAGGAGGAGGGGGAGGAGGACTAGTTTTGGACTTTGAAAGAGAGAAAGGGGGTGGGGCTAAGAAGGGCCAGGAAGGCTGGGTGTGGTAAAGGCAAAGGGGACGGGAGATTATCCTACTTATGTGTGAATGCACACATGTGCATGGAGGTACTACGATCTGAGCGTTTTATTTCGGGAAAGATAATCGCAATCCTAGAATTGTGGCTGGATTTTCAGGCCTGCCTGTATGTCAGCCACATGCGAGATCCATGTTAACACCATGAATCAATTGTTAAGACTTTTGCCAACAACTTAAAAGTCGTTTTTTACTGTCTTTTGTCTGTCAGCATAGGATGACAGCGCCCTGTTAGTGCATCGTGAAGATAATCTCCCAATCCAATTCAGAAATAGGCTGTTCTCTAATAAAACAATGGGATTACGTGAGCGCGAGTGCACGAGCGAGATGGGAAGAGACAGACTGAAATAGAGACGGATACGGAGAGCTCTTTGAGAGAAAGACGCAGCGACAGGAAAGGGGAGAAGGAAAAGAGTTTGAGACGGAGGGACGAGGGGCAGTGAGGGCTGATGTATGCAGACAGGCAGGCGGGTCTAGCTGGAGCTGCTGCGGCCGTGTGAAGCCCCTCCACCCTCCCTCGCTTGTTCACTCATTTGCTTAACAAGTTCATTTGTGCGTAGGCCTTCATCGGGTATGGCTGTCAAGTGATGCGCGAGACTGGCCTGCGGAACTGTAGACCCTCGCAAGCTGTTCACCTGCATCCCTCCCACCCCCACACAAACATGTAGACTCACACACACACACACACACACACACACACACACATACGCACAGGTGCACATATTTTTCAGCATACGCAAGGGCACACACGTAGCACTGGCATCCAATAAGGTCAGTAGTGAGAGCGAATGGTGTGTGAATTCTGGGCTCAAGCTGTTATATTTCCACGATATCAGCTGTGGAGAACGAAAATAAAATGGTTTCATGGCCCGGTCTGTTTCTTTGTCTCTTTGTTTTGATAACCAACTGATTGTTTAAGTTATCTATCCAGCAAAAATGCCAAATATTCTCTGTTTCCAGCAACAAAATCAAATATCAGGATATTTTTGACCAAACACCTCGATATCCATACTGTGACACTATCGTTGGAATGACTACTGGCACTCTCACAAAATATAAACACAATGAGATTTTTGATAAATACTCATCAATAATGTGGATATAATGACGAAGTGGGTAAAGAAAATTACTAGAACAAGAACAGTCAAAAAATTGCATCACTTCACTGTAATGCAGCCTTTAAAACCAGGAAAATACACTTTTATCATATCACAATAAAATCGTAATAATTTTAGTAAAGCAGTCTGTTATCCTGTAAAACATGCTCAATGGATCTAAAAAAAATAAGACAGGGTTGTGTTTCACAGCAGCATCTACATATATTTAGAGTTCTATATCTATATCTATATACGTCGATTCTATTTTCTTTCCTTTTTAATCATACTGTCTATTGTCTACTTTGCTATTGCTCTGTCTGTAGCATTCTGACGCTGCTGCGACAAACAAATTTCCCCGTCTGCGGGACATCAAAGGATTTCGGATTCTGATTCCGATTCATAGTGAGAACGTGAATTATTGTACATGCAAGACAAGATACATGGTACGACAGTGTTGAAATATGCTAAATTAAAATGATTGATTTGAGTGCGAGCATTGAAAAAATCGTGGGCACAAATGTATTTTTCAATTACAACTTTCCGGGCTCTGTATTTCTGGCATACTTTATACCAAGCTATTACTCGATTATTAAAGAAAATCCCAAACGTTAATGAAAATAATCGTTAGATACAGTCCTACAGCCGATTTTGACTTTAGTTGTAGGGTTATTTAAGTGAAACAAAGCAGGAATAAATGATACTATTATCTACAACTGTTCCTCTTATTTTGTCTAATTACTATGCAGCATGTCAATTGTCACTGCTGATGTGAAGGATGAGCTATTGATTTATTGTATCTGCATTACTATCTTCTTTCTCCCAAACACGAACACACGTCAGACACCATCGTCCATCGTTCTCCGCCTCTCTCCTTTGTCCTTGTTTCTCCTCATTGTTTTAGCCCTCTTCACTCGAGGCAGCATTAGCAAGCGTCATCTCTGTGGAGTCGCCCTCAATCCTCGCACTCCAAGTGTGCCGCTTCAACAAGAGTGGGCAAAAGCACACAAACACGCACCACACATATGCAGCCTCGACAAGCATTATCACCCCCCCCCACACACACACACACACACACACACACACACACACACTCGTTTT
>OMLP01023157.1:0-12334 GCA_900302685.1 Spondyliosoma cantharus | reverse complement strand
CACGTGTGTAATCCAACCTGGGGCTAGTGGAGTAATCTTACGGCAGTCAGTCTGTTTTAGAGTGCTCCATTGTTTCTCAGGCTAAAAAACACCATGGCCCTGGAATAAAAGATTTCCCGAGCAGAGTTCAAGGTTTTGGTGGGCAAATACTCTGGGGAGGCCGAGTGCGCTGTAAGCCCCAAAGATTACATTTCAGTCCCTGGCTCGCAGTCAAAAGCTCGCCAGACGGAACAGGAAATTGTGTCGCTGTCAGTGAAAACGCGCAAGAGAGAAATGTAAATGGCCCTCCCAGTAACGGACGCCTCATATGCAACCCCGGCTGTGTCCCATGGGGTCTGCCTGTCCACCACGTCCATCTTATGTCAAATAGCTGGTTTTAATACTGGAAGGGGATTGGGGGTGGGATATGTATGTGTGTGTTGGTGTGTGCAGGAGGCTGTGAAACTATGCGGTGTCCAGCATAGCAATCAGGCCATGCTTGTATCTGCTTGGAAAATTAATTGAAATGTTACCATTATAAAAATCAATAAAATCAAACTTGTATGAAGGTATAACAAAAAGAAAATATGTGATCATAACATGAAACGGGAGCATGGCAAGACAGAGAGAGCCAATAAACATATCAGTCAAGTAAGCAAACTCACAGTGTTGAACATAAACTAGTGCCGTTGTTAAAATGAAAGCCTTCATGTTCAAAGTCTGTCTTCCAGCTGACAGTTCCATTTCAGCAATACTGTCAGCGACAAAACAAACACATCTAAAGGGAACAAATTACAGCCACTGAGATTTCCTTCAGTCAGGCACCAAACCAAAGACTAGAAAAGCTATCAGTCATTGTCAGGAATAAATTGACACACAGATAAAAGGAAGTGTCTGGAATTAAAAATAAAGAACAGTGCAAGTGCGAAAATCTACAGTGCTTGTGTCCAAAGAGTCTATTTAAGGGATGAAGTCAGAATAAAAATCTCCCCCGTACCAAACCCCACCTGGAGACACACCTCAATAATGAGGCCGCAAAAAACAACTACATGTAGTACAGAGAGATTGGATTTCTTAAATGTCTGTGAATTTCCTAATTGAAAAGATTTGCATTAAAAGATTTTTGCTGAGGTTAGCTGAAATTCAATCATGAAGACCACCTTAATGCTTACTCATTTATTTACATCCTGGCTTTCTCTCTCTCACCCTTTTCCTGTCTTTCAACTCAGTCAGCTGACTGAGGACACTCCCTCTTTCAGTTAAAACACTTTTGCCACCCAAACACCCAACAAAAATTAAATGCTTTATAAACCATTTATCAAGCAGTTGTAAAGGTTTAACAATGCAACTTTATAATGACCATCCAAATAATGTTTATAGATGAACCACACACTATTTATTAACCGTTTATTACAGTAGTATAAACAAAAAAACAAAAAAATATTTGATTAACTATTAATTTACCATTTATTAACATTTATTGTGTCACAAAGTTTTCGCAAACTTTAAAACTGTTCCTTTCCCTGCCAGTAGCTGTTATTTCTGTGACAAATCGCTGCAACCCCCCTCCACCCCATTCACCGCAGGTTCTAATCACATACAGCACCCAGGGGTGTTTGATTCTGATCTTTAGTCCTGCTTCACATGCATCCATATCTCCACCACCATAGGTGTCTAGAATCCATGGGGGGAGAGAGTTCTGTCCAGCTCATTGCATCATGACCCCCTTAAACTAATGCCATCAACATGGGGTCTAATTGCCAACGACTCCTCTTGAATTTAGTTTGATTGTGCATCATGTCAAGTGAAATAAAGAAATAACATCAAAAGATAATAGGAGGATGTTTTTTTCAACCCAGTTTGTCTAGCATCTCCATTGATAAGCTCACACCACTCTGGATGATATCCCCACAATTATGCAATCTTTAGCTTTAATTAAGTCCAAACTATAGTGTTTGAGCCTTTTGTTATAGAAGAACAATCAAAATCATCAGGAGGACTGACTATACAACTAATAGTGTATCAGCTATTTCAAACATCTCAGTTTGTACTGATTGAGCAATCATGTCAGCTGTGAGCGTTGCAATGTCATCAGTAACTTTGAAAAGGGCGCTCCATCTGAGCTCACACGGTTCAAGATTATGCCATGAGACACTGTCACTGACCACAGTTGCTTATCAGTATATACTCAAAGCTTTTAATGCGTGGATATGTTAGAGTGTGTGTGTGTGTGTGTGTGTGTGTGTGTGTAAAAGTGTATGTATGAGAGGAAAAACCAGGAGTGGCCTCCAAAAAGAGCGCTGTAGGTCATGAAGCAATCAGGCCTCCAGGCTTTATTGTGAATCAGGTGTTACTACCAGCACTCTATCCAAAACAGACAGAGGGAGAGACAAAGAAGAAAGAGAGGGGAGTGATTTATCAATGCAAAGTTAATAACTTCCATTTGAATCTAACTAAAAATCAATATTTCATTACCAAATTGTTAGCGGGAATGAAGAAGGATTGGGGAAGTCGGGGTGGCTGTGGTGGGAAGGAGGAGTCGGAGGGTTCGATGGAGAAGACGGGATGATTCATGGGGCCATCAGGCCAAACGGGAGGGCGGGAGAGAGGACGACAGAGGTGGGTGTTGAAAAAACTTGAATGGGGGTTTGCTCACCAATGACCTTGGCGTCGAGGAGAAAATGTATAGAAGAAAATGAAAGCAACTGTCATGTGCCCACAGGTCAGAATCAGCTTATGAATTATACCAGAGAGCAGAATCAGTGAGCGTTTGTCTTTTTCTGTCTGCTGATTAGTTAGGTACATTTATGATAATTAGAGAAATTAAACCATCATTTTTATAGTATCATTTTGGATCGCAAGCACCGCGGTTGGACTTGTGTTGACCAGGGGTGTACGCACAGATCTGGAGAAGATCAGTACAATCTGGAAAAAGGTCTGGAGCAGGATGAATATATGTCAAAATACAGCAAAATAGATGTTATCAAGCCTGTGTAAAGGGTAACCCAATTTTACACAAAGTGTGTTTACAGTTCATGGGGAGTACTACTACATATGTGACAAACGTAGTATAAGACCTTTGGTGGCTCCAGAGGAAGCTTCATGTAATCAGATAAAGTTTTGTCATTCAGTGGCCAAGTTGCATTGTGGGAAATTAAGGCGCTAGATTTTGAAAAGGAAGAAAAATGCCCGAAATAAAAAGCTGATATCTCTGATTCTGCTGTATTGATTCTATTGTAGACCAGTGAACTGCTTTCACATTGCATCCACACTGCATCCACATTATACACAATGTCATGCTGGTTGGTACCAGCTGTCGCCATCTTAGAAGTTCCTGACTCCACTTAATTCCATGCCATTCCATATGTCTTTTCTCTTTACAATCTCCTGTCTGTACGTTCAGCAAGCAAAGTACACTTCGCACATACCCTCTATTCAATGGTCAAACAAAGAGAGTGCATTACAGTTGCATCTCTGGCTCTGGTTTTCCCCACCTAAAAAAAACAGACTAACACTTTAAAAGACAATGACGATCAGTGAAGTTACAGCCAGTAAATTGTCTTTTAAAAGCTGTTTCCATTCTGTGTTTTCTGTTCAGATTGAAATGTGAAGCTAATTTAAACTAGGCTGGAAGCTTATTTAAATTATCTCTAACCCTAACGACATAAAAACTCTATTTTCATGTGTATTTAAAGGAGTACTACATTACAAATGTTTATATATGAAAGATGTTTATAGGCATTTAAAATAATTTTCATTTTTTTTAATTTTTTGCAATAAGATGTGGACTGTGTTGTGTTTAATATGCAATTTCGTACCATACAGTTGTTGTCAGTCCTCTTCTCACATTGGCAAAAATGAGTTATTTAACAACTTTAAATGAACCATATTATTACAAGCAACACAACGTACAGAGAAACACCCTTATAAGTGCCAATACTGTATGATGTGATATTGATAGTGAAGTTTTGTGGAAGTGATTGGAAAGTACCTTGAGCACAGTCATTCTGAGAACACACAACCTCTGTGAAATGCAATAAGCAAACAGTGAAATATAGCTCTCAGAAAATAACACGTAATAACATTATGAACTACTTAAAGGGGCATTATGTAGTGAACATAAATTCAAACTCTTAACTGCATAAACAAGATGTTCTCAGAGGAAAATAAGGTCCATAGAACACTGTTTGAAGCTAAAAAGGAGGCAGGGTCTGCCACATATAAAAGTCAAATAGTATGAAATTGTGTTGTCCTTTAAGCTCAGTTTGTTTATTCAGTCATGAGAAAAGAGTGCTTGTTTATTTATTAGTTTGTTTAAGCAGAAAGAAAAAATCTGTCAATGAAGCTCATTCTCTTCTGATTACAATTTCTTCCCCCAAATTACATAGTGCACCTTTAATTTAATGCATTTAACTGCTCTACTATCCAGGTCCATTTCTTGGCTTGTAGTTCACTTGGGTTGATCTTTATCTTGACCATTTCACCCACTGTCAAATGCAGACAGTTGCCTTAAAAGGCTATAAGTTACATATTCTGTACGCTATATCAGGATGATACTTGAGTATTTGTTTTCCACCTTTAAGTCTTAAGTCTTTTTTCTTAATAATGACAGATTTCTTCATGATGACTTATCTCAATGGAACACTGGCAAAACTTTTCTGAGATAAGACTTCAGACACTTTCTTCTTTGTGTCATGTTTATTATGCAACCTTATACTGTACCTGATGGGAGGCAGACCATATGGTTGTTTATATCATGATTTATATAATGATGATTATACTGAGCTTTGTGTAATTACTTTTGCGAAGACCATCACACTTGACAGATATCACAATGTTCGAAGTGAAAATGGAGTGGGAAACAAGAGGCAAAGAGTGATTAAAACTGACAACTACATCAGCTCCCGACTAATTGACCATTTTTTTATGACAGTTTTTGTGGGCTAAAATCATTGGTACTGTGGTGATTTCTATTGAAGCAGCTTAATTGGACTCTGCATCAATATTTGTGTGTGTGTGGATGCAGGTATTTGTGAGTGTGTGATGTAGATGGGTGTCATGAATAGCATGAACTTGTTGTTTAGGTGGCACATGGTTTATGTAGCTAGATTTTTGTGACAAATAAGACGTTTTGTGAGTGTTCAGTCACAGACGAACAGACAGACAGCTCAGTCAGACTTGGTTATGAGACCTAAATTGGTCAAATCCACCTCGCTGTGGGTTTGATCTGATCAAACTTGTTTGTCTTCACACCCCATCTCAGTAGTCCACCGAGAGGAAGTGTCTTTTTTGTCAGTGTTCCAGATTGCATGCACATCAGGTGACAATTAAGACATAACAGCATAAATTGTCTGCCGTCACATCCAGTTAACTTCATTCCCTGACGCCTTTCCCTCCAACACAAAAAAAGAGAGACACACACACACAGACACACAGACACACACAAAGGAAAAGCTTCTGCATTACCCCGGACCAAAACCTGACAGTTTGTAGTGCATTAAATTAACACCATCTCTTCCTACCACCTCCTCATCCTGTTCACATTCACCTGTAATGAGCAATTACAGTTAGGTGGGTCCCATCTGTAAAAGTTTTTTCTGTGTTTTTTTTTTCCCCGGCTTCTCTGAGATCATGCTGTGACTCTCTTCACCCCACTTACCATGGCACATTTCAAACAATCTGAGTATGGCGCGTGTGTGCTGAATAATTCAGCTGCTGCTAACATTAAACAACTGTTAACATGCTAGAATAATTAGTTATGCTTGCTTGACATGTTTGCATCTTTAATAATTAATGCATTTGTCTTAATTAACAACAACAGTATTTTAGCCTTGTTACTTCTTTCCCAAGAAAAAATAAAGTAGAAAACAGGCAATTACACCATAAATATTAATTAGATGCCCTTATTAAAAACCCAGATAATGGGCCATGGGGGGATCAGTTATATTCTGAAGGAAATTGGCCGAGATGAATAAATCTTACTTGTCACACGTTGTGAACAGGTATCTCAGCAGCATAGCATCTTGTTAGCTTTGGAAAGACGTACAGATTTGAAAGATCATCCTGGAATTGACCATCCTGGATTCATTAAAACATTAATGCTGTCAATGGAGGGTGCTGATTAATGTAATAATTATGCTTATGTTATTTAGCCGAATTATAAATGCAATCACATTAATCATAGATTGGACCCTTTGTGCCTTTGAAACCAGTTTCTCGCATGCGAGAAGTGTTCAGTGCAGCAACAAAGAGGAAATTGTCTTTATGAATTTCTCAAAACTACCATTTTTAGAATCCAACGATAATGTCCCACTGCATTTCAAGTCTTTAAGCAGCCTGTGGTGTGACATTCACATGGTATACACACACAATGGAGCCACTTAACATCTCTGGGATCTGGTAAACTCATTTATCACTGTCAGCAGTCTGTAATGCATCAAAATCACAAATGTTATTTCAAATGCAACCAATTTCACTGAAAGGCATTGAAAAATGTATCATCTTCTTAATTTGTCCCTTTCAGGAAAGAAGGCCTGTGTGCGGGTTAGCGATGAGATGGTGTTGTATTTAAATTTTCATGGCTGGCGTCCTTGTTTTGGCTGAAAGAGAGGCTAGACGTGAAAGCGCTCAGCCACTCGGAGATGAGCCAAAAATGCAGCTGTCAATGAGAGGAGAGACAGGCGACAGGCATGACGCCCTACGTGCCGGATGACTTTGGGAAGACTTTGACAGCCACCCAGGAAGGGAAGTTATTTTCCCTCCTTTTTTCTCAAGCTGCCGCATGATTAAAAGCCAAATGAGTGACACTGCTCGACACCCCAAATCAGCCCACTGCATTAATATTTCACACAGATGGCAGCTGTGTATCAAAACAACATGCAGCTAAGGACAAGAGGAGGAGAGACAGTGTTGGAGCAGGGCAAAGATCCTTTAGGGGTATGGCTATACTTTCCTAATTGAACGTGATTGTGCAGACAAAACCAGTAAAAAGAATGGTAAAATGACAGAGGTATAAAGTATGTGAGCAAATATATGAAAGTAATCTTCAGAAATAAGCTTTTTCTCTCCCTTACAGAGTTAGGGCACACAATCAATACCACTCTCATGTTTATACTGTAACTATGAAGCTAGAAGCAGCAACCTGTGAGTTTGTCTACATTCTGGAAGTGGGGAAAAAATGTTAACCCGGCTCTGACCCGAGGTAAAAATATCCCGTTATCCCGGTCACCAAAAACTAGGGATGTCCCGATCCGATCTGCAGGATCGGGATCGAGGCCGATGTGGACGTTTTTCCACTGATCCGAGATCGGTAATTTTGAACGTGGACCCAACGTCGGAGCACAGTTTGTGGCAGAACTCAGACACGCATGTAACGTTACTCTGGCAAACCTGTGGATAAAATGTCTGCAGTGTGGAAATAGCTTAAATTAGAAAGCGAAAGCAGTCCAACGGAGACATGTAACATCTGCAATACGACCGTTTTGCAAGGGGGTAACAAAAGAGCTGCATTTAATACTACACATTTGATACGATGAAATATTACAGAGAGGGTAATTAAATTAATCGCTCTGGATAACCAGCTCATCTCCATGGTAGAAGATCAGGGTTTTCTTCTTCATCTGGAGTTCTTGAATCCCCGGTATGCCCTATCATCCCAGCATTACATTACATTTATTCCACTTTCAAGTTACAACGTTTTGTGGGTCTCATACAGCAGAGCATGTAAAACATGCAATCGAGGAGATGCTGAATGTGTATGAAATAGACAAGCAATGTGTCCACGTCATTTTACAACATGACAACGTAAGGAATATGAAAAAAGCAATGGATGATATGGAGGTACCAAGCGTGGGCTGCGTCTTGCACGCACTTCAGCTGGCTGTACACGAGGGTGTGCAGAATAAGAAAGAACCATATGAAAGTATATATTTTGTTTCAACAAAATAAAAAACCTATTAAGGAACAGGTTAGATGCAGGTATTTTTTTCTTAATGCAGCTGTATTATCCAGGAACATATTAGTTAAGGCTAAGTATTGGATCAGGACTGGGTATCAGCATTTACTAAATATTAAAGGACTCGGATCGGGATCGGGGTAAAAAAAACCTGATCGGGACATCCCTACCAAAAACACTGAAGTGCATAAAACATACAGATGACAGTGCAAAATATGTCACTATATGTTTACATGTGAAGATGCAGTTCACACTTAATGGCCACTGTTTGGGGCAGAAAATACAGAGCAACACAAATACACATGTTACTGCCATCAACATCCCTTCACCGTTGATGTATACACCATTAAGCAACCGACACGGCTTATATATTAAAGTTTTATTCATATTAAATTTAGTATTGTTTGCTTACTTCCCTATCCATAAAGTAGCATCAGCGACCTAATGAAACGCACCGTCAGCATTAAACTTGTGGATTTTCTCTGTTTTGAACATTGTTGGAAACATCTGAGATAATGTTAGTACACAATTTAACAAATTATATAACACAGGTCTATTTGTTTTTAGAAATTTTAATGCAAAATTCTTACATATTATACTTTGAAGTCGATGGGAAAAGTCATGGGCCTGTACTAATTACACGATGTTCTAATTGCACCGTTTAGCCACTACGCCTGATTGGCTTCAAAGTCCAGCACGATTTATGGAGGCTTGGCTGAAACTCAACCTCAAAATTTCATTAACACTGCTGTGATACACATAAAAAGTTAGCAAATTATTTCAGCCATTTTTACACTGTTTAAATGTTTATCTTTATAGACAACATACCTGAAAACTGGCAACAAATAATACACATGATAACATAATATTTCCTCAGTGAGAACTACTGAAAATAAATTCAGTAAATTCTCCAAGTTACGGACAATCAATCGTGCTCAGTCTTGTAGATTAAGACTACTTTGAAAATAAACACATACATCTTCAATTAAAACATATAGAATAAAGAAACAATCGTAAAATAAACGCCTATTATTTACTATTATTATTATTACTATTTTAATCATTTCTTAAGGTGAACGATTTAAAATCTCTTTGTATTATTGATTCATCCATTCATTTTCCAGATTTACAGTAACATGTACTGCAGTGGTGTAATTAATGCAGTTTGTTGTGTAACCTCCACTGATTACAAAGCAAATGACGTAAAATGAATAGGTTGAAGTCAATCTGGAGGTCAGGAATTAACTTCATCGCTCTTATCTGGACAATGTTGCAGTGACGGGTGAGATGGGGTTTGGTGGGGGATTACAGCCACAAAACATGCAAGCACACCATCAGCAGCTGAGGGACATTCTCAATTGGAAATGTCCATATTAGGCAATACGCAAATGCTGTTGATGGTGTTGTAAATTCAGTGGAGCTGACAGCAAACAACATCTCAGCAGCGATGATTAAAGTGTGAATGTTAAAAAAAGGGGGAGGGAGGAGGGCCAAGTGGAGGGTGGGGGCAATAATGAGGGGCGCGGAGGCAGGAGATAACCATCGACTGAAGCGTCGGGGGCCTCAGTCAATGGCAAAACAAGCACCATCCTTCCACTGTTAGGTGCCGCGCTGTGGCTTCCTCCCTCTCACCAAAGTCAATAGCTGTCAGTCTTTAACTGCATGTCCGCTGCCGCATTAGTACACTCTCGCCACAGCAAATTCAACGACCATCATCCACTGACCTTCCCAGCAGGCCTCCACACAAACAACCAGATATCGTTATGAAGACTTCAAAACACATACGGATATTGCACTGAAAAGGTTACAGGCATTCAGCAGCTGAGGAAGGTAGGCCTGTAATAAATAAGTGTACTATATATTAATAATGAATGAATGGCATTTGGGGCATGGAGCAATGTGTGCGGGGGTGTTTGTGGGTGGTTGTGATTGCATGGGTGGTTTCAGCTATAAAACCCAGCTTTCTTCACACATACAGTGCACCAGGGTTTCTTGAAAATGTCACAAAACCTGATTTATAGTCTGTCTTCTGAGTGCATTATTTGAGTTTGACAATCTTAATCATTCACACTTCCCTTTTTTTTCTGTCTACAGCCTTCATGGATTATTGAAATATAAAAATAAGTGGTAGAAGGGCCCCTGGAGCGGTATCAAAATGTCAGGTTTGTACTTACAGCCTAGTGCCCCTCGACAGGGTCAAGGGCTTCAATTATTTGTGTACGTACAGTCTGCCGCTACATGAAAGGTTATGTCACCCGCTGGCTGTTTACTCCTGAAGACTAGAAGGTAACCAATACACTGCTCTACCATAAACTGCACTGATATGGAACTGATGTAGCACAAAAGGCAGAGCAAGAGGCAGGGAAAAGGTTCATATTTGATGCCAGCGAGTGAAAAAGCAGATCTCAAAGGTGCTGTGTACATTTTTTTCTTATACTCAAGCCTCGGAAGCTATAATGTAATGTTATTCCTGAAATCTAGGCAGAATTTTACTCCTCATATTTTAATTTATTAAGACATACCTACTCTATGTATTTAGAAAAAAGAAAAAAAAAAGTGGCACACAAGAGACTGGACACTGGAATCTGTGAAGACTAATAGATCATTGTGAACACAATCAGAATGATGTATTGCTCTTTATACCATCCTGAGTTTAAAATGATGACATAGAAACCAAGTGACATTAATGACGGGTTAGAGTCCTCTCTGTGTGTCTCTGTCTCTTCCTTTCTGTCTCCCTCCTTCGCCAACACCCACACAAGTCTTCAGTGCCAATAGAAGACTTCCTGTAAAAAGCCTCAGAGTTATTGGGAGTGATATGAAATTTTCTAAATGTCATTAATTGACACCTTTTTCTGTAGGAGCTGTCAGTGGGGAGACAGAAAGGTCACAGCTCTGGGGGTGAGATATATATATGAACCTCCCCTCCTGCCAGCCCAGTGAGTTATGGCTGTCGTTAACGCAAGGGAATGGATGGAGGAGCCACTTCTGAAAGCCTCTATCGATCCCCTTCCTGCTCCAGAGGAATCAAAGGGCCTAAATGTGGCGCAGGGTTTCCTAGGCAGACACAAAGGGGCTGATGTGCAAGTTCCCGTGAACAAGGGCATCATGTTACCTATTGCAAAACATTTTGAATGAGACAGAAAATATGGCAGTTTTAGTTTAAGAAGCTTTACTTTGGTCACCCTGTGGTGCTCCTCTCTTGCACCACTTTCTTCTAGCCGTTTTTAGAAGATTAAATCTTCTCAACTTTTAATAGCCCAGTTAAACATGCAGCCCCCCTCCAGAAGGAGCACCACACTGTTTTAGCCAAAACACACATTTCAAAGGTGTTTTTTTAAGCTGCTGCGTCTGTAGACAAGTCTGTGTGAATTGGGTCTAAGCTTCTTTGGGGTAGACATAGTCAATGCCTTTTTTTAATCAACATTGCACAGTGCTTACTGGATATAATGACATTACATTCAAACTACAATTGCATATTATGCACTACACTACAATGTTGGGGTAAAATGAAAGTTGGGTCAGGGTAAATGAAGCCCTCAATGTTACGGACAAACAGGGATCTGAACCCAAATGCAAAACCCAGACAAACAAAGTTAGTTGGTAACAAGTTTATTTCTAGCTTTCAGCTAATCAGATGCAGGTGTGGGCTATACAATAGCCGAGCTGGCGATACTCCGCCGGTTGCTCTCTGTGACGCTGGTAACGGTACCCTGTCCTGTGGCACCAGAGTTCGGCCAGCCGGCCGAGACAACTGGTGGGGAGACTCACAGTCAGGTCCTGGAGAAATCCGACACCGAGGTGGATCGAGGTGTGGAGAGTAGCGAACCCGGAAGCAGGGAGATGGAGCAGGCTCGCGAACAGGCAAGCAGACAAACGAACGGGAAGACTGACAGGCAGGCAGGCAGGCAGGCAGACAGGCTGGCAGGCAGGACGAAGACAGGACTGGAACAACGAAGAACACACAGAGCATTAGCTACACAAGCTAGACAGTAAACTCAGAAGTACACTGGGAGTCGGAGCCAGTGCCGGCCCTGAGTAATTTGGTGCCCTAGGCAAGATTTTAGCTGGCGCCCCCTTGCATCGCAGTCAATTTCACAATCAATTTTCATACACTCACACGCAAACTGTATGGATGTATTCAAGATTTTATTTCTTTTAAGTCAAAAATATCACAAAACTGAATAACGAAACAAGTGATAAAAATACAATATAAACAAGGCATTATTGCGCATACATACTATCTCTCAGCCTCAGCAAGTGCCATCTCTGTGGGTATTGTGCTCCTGACTATGAACCTTCAGCAAATGGCTTGCATTGTTCCAGTCCTTCAGTCCTTCCTTATTAAGTTTGTATTCTTCTGAAGAAAACATTTCGCAGCAGAAGCAGTGCAAGCTATCA
>OMLP01023152.1:0-37594 GCA_900302685.1 Spondyliosoma cantharus | reverse complement strand
GTACTGGGTGAGTCGAGTGCGCCTCTTTCGCTTCGGACGATGCGGGTGAGGAAGGAGGAGAGGACAGGTGGACGTGATGTTGGGGAGCCAGACGAGCGCCGCACCGTCGGCACAGTTCTTTTGTCTCCACGAGGCGTCCCAAAAATGACCAATAGATGAGACCACAGGCCTGTAAATAAAGGCTCTGACTGTCCTGCATGCTCACACAGCAGCGACTTTAATAAATTAGCCCATTTATATCCTCTCTTTGGGGAAAATGGCTACATTTGGGCTCATGTCTGTCTGGTTTTGACCTTACTAAATCCACCTCCCTCCAGTCCGGGTGAGCCTGTTCCCACAGTGTTCCTGTAGGTGCTTGTAGTATTCGCTGCTATAGTTTCCTCCACAGCATCCTGGCAGGCTGCTGGTGGGCTATGATTGGCTGCTAGTTGTTTTTGTCTGCTCGTCTCTCCTCCAGGTAACCAAATGTTTGTTAACTTCATGATGTCATCCGGGGATTTCTAAACTAGCCTGGCTAGACTTCTACTACAGACTGCTGCTGTCTGTTTCCAGTGTGAGGTCCCATGTCTGTTATTTTGTGTCATTGTAAGGAGGTTTGGATCATAAAGGCTGCCACTGTCTCAATGTTATTCTCATGATTTGCTGATTTGCCTGGATTTGTTAGTGTAATTTAAGGTTTTCAGACGGGGTACGAGGAACAAACATGCCTGCTGTTCGCTTTCCATGACACTGATAGTGGATTTGAATAGGCCATATCATTGCGTGAATAGCAAGTGAGGCTATTTTTGGAACACACCACAATATTAGGCTGGGTAGAGAGTCTCAGCTGCCGCCGAGCCAGGCTTGTTTTCCTGTGTGCTGGCTGCAGAGACGGTGCGCTGTGTGCTGCAGAGTGATGCAGTGGAGCAGTGGGCTGTGAGCGGATGAGCGCTCCTCTCCACACTTGGTCGAGGTAACCCGAGCGGGTTGCTGCTTCCCTGGAAAAGGCAGCCCGATGTCGTCCTGCTGAGAGGGTGGCACCCAGCGGAGCCCCCTCGGGCCCTTGAGTGGGCTGCAGGAGGGTTTGAGGGTCAGCGAAGTGGAGATTAGTTCAGTTCTACAGTCACTTCATTAGCTGGGAGTAAAGAGAAGGGATGGGGGTCTACTCTCGTGAGGGTAGAGGCAGAGAGTAAACAGTTTCACAGATTTTAGGTTCGGTGGTCTTAAATGTGTAGACCCTCGACACTCGACGCTCTCTTGTAACTTGTAGATGTGTAGCAGCAAGCATCCAATGCTGTCCAGTACCTTACTGAAAGCTGGCATCGAATGCCTAGACAGATTCTTAATCTCGTTTGCTTAGTCTATGATCAGATGATATCACTTTTATGGGATTGTGTTCGAGAGTCTTCACTGAGGTGCAGCACAACCAGTACACATCATTAGACATCATTTAGGGCATTTAGCAGACACTTTTGTCCAAAGCGACTTGCAGTAATTCATACACTGATGGCGGTGGCTGCCATGCAAGGTGCCGACCAGCACATCAGGAGCAGTTTGGGAATCAGTGTCTTGCCCAAGGACACATCGACATGCAGACAAGGGGAATCAAACCAGCGACCTTCCAATAACAAGACGCTGGCTCTACCCCTGAGCCACAGCCGCCCCTTATATAATTCATATAATGAACATACAGTAAAGTTGCAGTGAGTTATAAAAGCACTAAGAGTCCATCAGTCATGTGCAATAGTAGTTAGGCGTAACTGCTGAGGAGACAAGTGATGTCCGATATCTGTTTGGCTCGTCTCTCCCAGGGAAAGTGTTCCTCCTCCCTGATGGCAGGAGTCGAAACTCTGAATGAAGCAGGGTGTTGAGGGTCTGCCGGGATGATCTTTGCCCACTGAGCGGCTCTTACTTGGCAGAGATAATTCAAGTTGGTGCCAGCTTTATGTAGGCAAAGGTCTTCTATGACTGCATGTGTTTGGACATGAGAGGATTTGACCTCTTTTGTCAAGCAGGAGATTGATGAGTTTTTATTTGACTGTCAGCACAGGAAACTGTTTGGGACTGGGATTATATCAGTTATAGTCTTAGAGAGTTTCAAATCATGACCGTTGAAATGTTCCTTCTTTGGTTTCTTTGACATGGAAAATATATCGGTTCAGTTTGGAATTTTATGTCCACAAATTTTCCAAGACTACTCGAGGCACACTGCATTCTTAGAGGACCAAACTTAAAAAAAGCCTTTAATGCAGGGGTGGGTGATCTGCCCAAAATATAATGTCACAGCCTGTTTAATCAAAATCACGATTCACTTACTAATTTGCAACCTCTTTATTTTGAAATCCCCTCTAGACAGAAGCCTGAAATAGCCTATGACTTTCTCCTTTTGCACCATTAACAGTGTCTGGTTTTCTTTAATGCCTCTATTGTCAAACTGTTGTGCGTGGAGGAATCCCAGAGGTGAATTTTAGAAAAAGAAATAAGTTGAGTTCATTTTAAAACATTAAACAATTATCAAAATTCAGCAGAATTTTGAATGAAAGCACTGAAGCGTCCACGTCACGTCACGTCACGTCACGTCACGTCACGTCACGTCACGTCACGTCACGTCACGTCACGTTTTTTTTTCTTTCTGCGTAGTGTGGATCTGTTAGTTAATATGGTTACGTGGAGTTTCGAAACACAAGTAGGAGGACCGATTTGCCTGAAAAGTAACACACCTTCAAGAATTAATGAATGAGTGAACACCTTGTGACATATAACACTGCTGAAGGTTTATATTCATATAGGTTTTCTTGAAACGGAGAACCCCATGCATTATTCCCTTACAAATCAGCGAAAATGTAAAAGAAAGTGAAAAAAAAAAAAAAATCCTGTCCCTTTATCTGGATCCTCACCAAAAGTTGATGAGGTCTGTTCTGGACTGAGAACCATCCTCCATCCAAGTTTAGTGGAAATCTGTTGAGTAGTCTTTGTGTAATCCTGCTGCGAAACCTACAAACCAGACACGGGTGGAGGTAATAAACAAGATAAGACAAAGAAGAGGACAAAGAGAGAGGAAGAAAGTCACACAGACACTATATTTGTGGATAATCTGTTCCCTTTTCTGGGGTCAGGACCACCTGCTTTGTGCTAAATTGCTGTTCAGTGTTTTGGTAGAACAGCATTACTCACAGGGAATGGATGGACTACTGCCTTAGAGGTGGTAAAATACTACGTCTCATTTAATTGTTGAAAGGGATCAGAGGAGCAGTGACAGCTCCTGAAACCTCCAGCCCTTACTTGCATGAACATTTCCTTGCCTGGGTCATGAGAGAGAGGGATTGGGGACTTCAGTGGGATTACCATGATATCACATAACCGCCCTCACACGTGTCAGTGTCAGTCAGTGGGCACAGCAGAGAGTCAGGGTGATTTCTCCGGCTGAGGTTTTGGTTGCAGCCCGGACGGATTTTCCTCACTGGAGGCTCGGATGCTCGATTGTCTCCGTGCCTCCACCACATTTCCCCTAATCCCTCCACACATGACTTTGATCCTCTCAGCCATCTTCCTTTGTAGCTCCAACACCCACAAGCCGGCGTTTCAAAGATTAATTAAGCGGCCGTCATTAGAAAAAAAGCATCGTAAAAGTCTCACCAATTAGTTTGTGTTCCCTCTGAGGCCGCTGTTGATAAGATTCTGTGTTATGGAAATCAGGTCATGTAATTTGTGGTTGCCCAATCAGCAGGCGCAGTGGTTTAGGATGTAGGACATTTGTTAGGATAGATTCATTCTCATTTTGGAGAACAGACGATAAATGTGTCTCGGATATGAAAATCAGTGTGATTTTACTTTAATTTACGATGTTCGGGTTTAATTCACAGTGAGTGTTCTTTGTCGAGGGCCCCAGAAACTCGTGGTTTAATGAGATTGTGTGTAGATGACAGCCGAATAGTTTCTCTCTGACCAAAATACTTCACTAATGAAGGTATTGTAGCCACATGCCGGGGCATTCTTCAACACACTTAGGACACTAGCTCTTGATTGCCCATTTCAAAATATGCAGGAATTGAGATTTTTGTCACACTGCTACAGAACAGTCTGCATCATAAACCAACAACTGAAAAGGAAGGAGTGCTTCTGAACTCAAATCAAGTTTATTAGAGATGATAGGGACACACACGGATATCAAAATAATTAAAAGAGAAGACGCTCTTTTTAAACAGTTAGGTCTAACATGGTCATGCAGTGATCTTTGCAGATTCTGATTTTTTAAGTCCATCCTGCCCATTCCAATTGTCTTTCTTACTATGAGAACTATAGAACTATAATTAACAACATGCACAAACATTTTTGAATCTTTTTTTTAAATGTAGAATTCAATTTTATGTTCCTGATTAAACACTGACTATAAAATTACTAATGAAAATAACACGATGTAAGCTATTTTAACGGCTTGTTAGTCCATTTTTGATCTTTTATCCCTCATAAACACTACACAGTGTATACTTGTAGATCCGGGACTCTTATTGTGAAAGGTAAACTTGGAAAGAATCAGTGGGAGAAGCGGAAAATAAAGTTTGCCACCTTGGTTCAGTCAACGGCTCCTTATTCCCACAGTAAATGTGCAATTCATATCCCTCAGCTACAATGATGTGCCAAAAGTAAACAGGTGCAGCAGATCACAACACATACTGTCATCCAATCAGGTAATGTCCCTGTCTCTGCTCTGCTTCTGCAGGGAAACAGTGGCAGCAGAGGGAAGGGAGGAAAGAAAGCATGACTATAAATGACGGCAAAATGCAGTCAAGACATTCACACATATTTCCGGTAAATGACTTAAAATATGTAGTTTAATTTATTCAGTTCTGGCAAGGGTTTCTGTTAGTGGGGGCAGACGGCATGTGTGTCAATGTGATCGGCACAGAATCAGACGTATCTGACGCTCACTGGCTGGTCGGCGGTCGTTGCCGGTCATGCTGAAAAACGGTTTGGTCCCGGGTCGGTCAGTCGGTGCATCACTAATTTATTTTCTTCATTCAAACTGCTGCACTATAAAGATATGTTTCCACTTTATGAAATATAGAGAAGTGTGCAGATCTAAAATGAAAAATCTGAAACGTCTTCTCTGAGGCAGTAGGCGAGATCTGCAGGGTCCATTTTCAGCCATGTAAACTTATTTAACTCGGCGCTTGATGCCCAGCGTTAATACATGCACTTTACGGTCTGCAAAATGCATGAGAAAAATGTATTAAGCAGGGATCTGCACTCGTCCGTAGACTCTTTGGCAGGGGGCTCTTGTCTCTCTTCTCTTCTCTCGCTGCCTCTTGAGCAAGCAGAATACCTCAGTTTGGCCTCAGACAGATTTAGGGAAGGTTCGGTGTCACACAGGTTGCTTTAAATACAGCAGGGCCGTACCGAGAGGAAAAAGCATGACACTGAACCTCCGGGAAGAAGGACTGCCTTTCACAGCAGCAGACGGACTGAGCCATCGGTTTGGTGCCCTCCCACAGCTTCCTAAACGAAGAGGCTGATGAGAGTAATGCGGTATGATATAATGACAGCAGTGTGTTGTGCCTAATGACTCCGAACTCAGTGCCTATCTTTCTACATCTCTTTGCCCGTCTCACTCTTATTCATCGCCGGCTCCACAGAGATACATTTCCTGTTCTCCTAGCCCCTCTCCCCCTTTCTAGAGTGAGTGCTTAGCTGCACATCAGCTGCATTAGCAATCGAGGAAAGTCATCTCCGTGTGGGGTGACCTTGATGCTAGTAATGTTAGAGCTTAATTAACCTCACCTGATCGGTCAAACGCACGCGACAGATCACTTAGGGGGAACGGCTGTTAACGGGGGAAGAAATGTCACGGTAGAATTAAGCAGACCATCAGGGCGACCCTAAACATTTACAGCTCTTTGCTGTGATAACACTTCATATTCAATGGGAGCAGCTTGCCTTAAATTGAGATCATTACAGTGAAGTAGGTAATGGTCAGCCGGTGGTAAACACAGCAGTTTGTGCTGCAATCATTTTGATAGATTTTCTTGTTGGCTTTGTTAGTTTGTGTGGCTGCGTCTGCTCATCCAGACTTCCCAAATTTGTCTCTCGGCTGCAAGAAACTCAGATTCATCACCTCGTGTTTTCTGTGAGGATTAGGGATGAACCAATCCGATACGCCGGATTGATATCGACACAAAGACTGACCTTATTAAGCAGATCCTAAATCGGTCTTGGCGTAACAGAGCCACATTAAGTAAAGTTTTGTCAATGTCAAATTGTGTTTTTTGTGCTATCAGTTGGAGTCATTTAGTCACGGCGGGCTGTTGAGTCAGTTTTTAGTGTCACGGCAATCCCCGTCCTAACATACTCAGAGTTTTAGTGTAGCAGTCGGATCATCGGCCTGTCAAAACAGAAAAAAAACTAGAATGGCACTCAGTAGAGCGTATACCTCCACCAAGGTCCCCTTTAATTCTAATTCTAAATCTAATCCAATATGAAATTGTATATGCCCAGTCAAGTCATGTCAGGAGGAAGAAATGTGTATATTTTTTCCAGATAACACTTGGTGACCTTGGTTACACTGAAAAGCTTTGGCCACACCGAGCTGTTATGCCTGGAGTGAGGACGCTCTGTTGGTTGCACAGGGCCGATGTTGCTTCCTTATTTGCCAGATTCGCTGCCATTTTCAGGGCGTTAGTAGATTCAAAGGAGTGTTTCTTGCATTGAAATATATCCTTAAACAAACCAAGAGCAGCACGCTCCGTTGAATTTAGATCCGTTCATTGAGGGATCAGTGTGGCCGCACCATCCCGCCAACGGCTGCCTTTTTGTCACCTGATTCCTGTCGGCTCGTATTTCAAAATGTAGAGATCATCCCACCTAGAGCTCAATTGATCAGCCTATTGTCTTCATGATACAGAACACAAGAACATAAAAATGTTCATCTCAATGTCTCTGAGCCCAAATTGACGTCTTTGAATTGCTTCTTTTGTCCAGCTAACATAAAAAAATCCCCCCAACGATTCTTCATTTGCTATCATTGATGAGGAAGAGAAGCAGGAAGTCCTTACATTTAAGATGCTTCAACCAGACAATGTTTGATCATTTTTGCTTGAAAAATGACTGAAACAATTAATTGAAAGACTAAAGATCAGACTAATCATGGCAACTCTTGTCATCCCAGCACTATCAGGTACAGTTAGGGGTTTGCTCTGCTCTGTCGATACCAGCAAAGTGTAAGCGTTCGCTGGATAAACAGCTGGGTTATGCAAACACATAAAAAGGTGAGTAAACCTTGTGTTTCCTGTGAAAAGATGAGTAAACTGAGTTTATGTGTGTTACCCCTCTTCTACAGCCCTGGCAGATACCTATATCCAGAGCCATTAGCTGCGGGTTCGTTTCAGGAAGTTCCAAACACTTTCCCCGAGTTGTGATAAACCATCTGTCTTGCCAGTGGTGATTCACTTGCCCTAGATTCTCAAGTTTTAAATGGTTTAATCATATCAACATAATGCTTCTTCGCTTCTAGCACACCAACTTCTAAATCCCCATTCATGCTCTCTGGAAATTTACACTTTTCCATTTATAGCCATGAAGATTATCAAACTGTAAGCACAAAATGATAATGCACACTGCGGAGCTTAATGCACTGCACGCACACGGAGAGTGAGCGTGCTGCTGGTGTTGGCCGGCTGCGACATGTTACTGCCTCCGCACAAGGCAGACCTTATCGGAGAGCTTTGCCTTCATTCCCTATGATCACAGCTGAGTCAATAACCATCCTCCCCCGGTGTGAAACTCATATTGCATTCCTGAAGGAAACCTGGAAGTGAAGTGCACACGGTCACCTTGTCCTTTATCCTCTGTGACTGTACTGACGAGGCCTGGATTTCATTTCTTGCTCTTTTTTTTTTTGGGGTAGTTGCAACGCAAAAGCCAGGAGAGATACAATGACCACGGTGAAGAATGCTGTTTTTAGCCTCGGTCATGGGGAACTGCTCCACATTAGCCACTCTGCAGCCTCCAGAGAAGACTAAAGGGCTATGAAAGTGTAACGTACAACACATGGGGGAGAAAAGCTCCTTCTCCTCCAGCTAGACAATGGATGACAAAAGACATATTATCCATGTCAGCGTTAGCATGGAGCCAGTCAATGACAAGCAAGGGAATTTTAAAGCACCGTCAGTCTGTAATGTAGGTCTGTATCATCTCTCATCCTTGTTTCCCTTTAAAATCCCTCTCTGACTTGTTCTGTTTGGCCCCCGTGCAGTACTTTTACATTTGTTTGGAGGGTAGAGAGGCGCAATCATCCTCTCCTCATCACGTTCTGTAGCAGGCAGACTGCGAAAGTTAAACCTTAGTAGAAAGCTGCATAATCAGTTTGTTGGAAGTAATGCACGCTCATAAAAAAAAAAACGCCGCAGCACACTCACGGTGACATTATCGCTCAGGAGTCACTCTTCTATTGCTTTTCTCTTTCGGCTAATGTTCGTCTTTTTATCCCGCGTAGCTCTGTGTCTGAATCTTGTTTGGTAATGGTGTGGGGCAGGAGTGGAGCCTGTTTAGTGCAGAATCAGAGCTCATCAGCCTCCGCCCTTTATCTCCGACTGAAGTGTTTAGAGAGAGTAACTGTAATGGGGGAAAAAAACCCACTTTCTGCTCGCACATTAGCATAAAGCCCACAGCTGTAGATGACAGATAAGAGCTTGGCAGAGGGGTTCTCCCCTGAGATTTCACCTCAATAAATCTCCTGTTAAAATTAAGCATTTTCTCCTTTTTCCTGGCCGTTCTTTTTAATCTGTTCTCCTGGTTTATGTAGAAGTTCCTTTTACGCTCGCCAGAAGCAACATCTGTCAGCATGGCATGCGTGATTTTTACATTTTTTTTTTTGGACTCTCTGTGATGCCGGTGCCGTTAACCTTCAAAAAGTCAGGTCAAGCCAAAGACCAAGCATCATATTAAATCAAGTATACAGATCACAGAAAATGGAATCAACATATGAAATGTTTTTATAAGCAACACAACGTGATAACACCCATAATAAATGCATATTTTTAGGCAGTGTAAGTTAACAAACGGAATTTTTGTGATCTGGTGTTGCAGCGCTGTACTATTTAGACTACTATGAATTCATTTGATGCTCAGATTTGTTTATTCATGAAAAAACTGAATCAACGGTATCAACAACTTTTAAAAGAATTTGACCTTTTTGGGTCAAAGTCTCCAAAACTTTTGAAGAGTTTTTGATAAAATCTGACTGGTGATTCTATACATCCCTGTGACCATTTAAAATGAAGTTCCCACTCTCTCCACATTCATTTAGACCTTTTTTATAACAGCCCAGGGGAATTGTTAAGATGGCCGCCGAGTGACAAGACTTAAAGGCTTAAAAGGATGTTTTTTTCCCCCTGATACCAAAATGAGAAACTGTGCAGCCAGACCTGTCTCCAGTGGCTCTTTAGCTGCTAACCGCACCACTGTGTTCACCAGTTAGTCGCTAACTGTTTTGTTTGGTGCTGAACAGACAGTTTTGTTTTAGAGCTTTTTATTAATAAAAACAGCTGCCTGCTGTGACTGAAAAATACAATGAAGCAGCGAGAGTGAACCAAAACAGTGGAAGTGTGGCTGGAGAGCTAAACGGTGAGCTCGAATTTTTAAGCTGAGGGAAGCGTTGTCATTTGATATGGGGTTATTATGAGAATATGGCCACTTTATAATACAAATAAAGACATATTTATTACGCGTTGACTGGACAGGCGTAAGTGATGTTGCTCAAAGATTAAAGGAGTCTGCCATGCTTCAGATTAGCACCTTAAAGCTTCCAGCTTTTCTTAAAATATCTAACTCCACACTGATGTACCAATATCACATATATTCTGTATCAGCTATTTACTGAAGCCACTTCATGTCTGCACTGAATGAAATTTTTAAACCCAGGTCTCCATGTTTTTATTGCTGCACAGTTTCCATGTGCGCCCCTGTGATACAGTTTCTTATAATTCAGCCTGACATCGTCGGTATCTTTGGGAGCTTTGGGATCTCCACTAGAATTTCACATGAAGCGGCTCTGTTTAAACAAAGCTCGGCTGCTCAGCATGAGTCTGCACTGACTCGTCCGCTGAAGGGTCAGCGGGGTCGAGGAGGTTGGAGTGTGTAATTAGCGCCGATGTTTTCACTCGTCTCCTTTTTTCTGAAGTTTTGGTTTGCATCTTTTGTTCCTTGTCTGAGAAGCCTGGTGGGACCCTGGCCGCTATCTTTAATAAGAATTCAAACGTCTTCCTACAGCTATGGGGGAACATTGTGTTCCAGCTCATATATTTGCGCATCGTCAATGTTGACTGATGGCGGCCTACAACAGTATATTACAGGCTTTTATTGAGCTTGCTTTTATTGAGCTTGCTTCTCATGTGGTTCTTCTGCTGTGACTTTTACCCCACCGTTGTCTTCTTTCTTTTTGCCTTTTTCGTTTACTCTACACCATCAGGTACAAAAGAACATGTAGTCTGCAGCAACATGCCTCTTTTGTTGGCCACACACCTGTTTGTCAGATGGTCAGGGGGTCATGAATCTGGTGCTCCGTGTTATGCCCACTGGAGCTTTCACCCCCGTCATTTCCCCTCGCAAAAAGGGCCGTGACAAGGCTGCGATTGTGCCGTGTTTCTGATGATGCCTGAAGAAATTGGCTGTCAAGGAAAATAAAGCGCACTGCCACTGCTTTAACATCCCTATTTGCATTTGAGAGTGAAATATTTGAATTCTCTCACTTTGCTCCTGGTCGGTGTTTATTGATGCATTAGAGTCAACAGCCTGGTGTTTGTGTGAGGCTCTATGAGTTTGACTGTCTCCACACACAAAGACACATTTAATTAATTTCTCTCTTTTTTTTTCTTTTTTTTTTTTACTGAGAGAGCGTCACAGACTTAAAGATGCAATGATTTCTTTTTTAACTGTAACAATAGTTGTTCAGTCCTGCTTCAGAATAACACATTTTGAATAAAACAACTGTGTTAAACTTCCCATGCTGCTTCTACAGTACTTCTTATGCTTCAAAAATTTTTTCTTCAGTCTAATTTCCATTTTGTCACACCTATAATAGTGTTACTGACCTTCCTACCATTCCTCTGTAGCAACTGGAGCTAAATAAATCAGGATGAAATGCTGCACAGATCTTCCTCGTGCTCCCTTTTTGAAAGGCATGAGAAATCAAAGCCAGCTAAGTCATTGAAGATGTCTTCCTCTGCTTCTCATTGAGCAGGAAGTGAGAGGAATGGTGTAGTAATGTACAATAATCACTGGTTTCTCCGGGTATTGATCTGACTCCCTCCCGTCTTTCCTGTCCAGGAATAGAATATCGTACCATCATACAGGCTGGTTAGTCCACAGCCATCAGACTGACTGACTCATTGCTTCTCTATTATCCTTTCTTCTTCCTTTGCCTAAGTGCCCAGCATAATTTCTGATGTGCACAGAAATACCCAGTTGGCCTGATGTCTATTGGAATGTCCCACTACATTAGAGTGGCTGATCATCTAATGAATATAATGATTATAATTATGGATGACCTCCTGAGACTCTGGCACAAACTGATTCCCCTCAATTTTGATGAAAGCAATCTCATTTCTATATTTCTTCTGATAATTCAATTAACCTCCGCTAAATAGTTGTGACAACGTTCCCAGATAGAAGGTTTCTAGATATGAGTCTGCTACAGTCAGTCGGATGTAACAGGGTAACAGGCCTGCGTTAGACACTAATGCCTTCTGTTAAAGCTCGTTAAAAATGTATGAGTTGTTTGGTCCTCCGTATGACCCTCAGCGCGCTCTGAATAACAAAAACTTTGGTGATTAAATTTGAATTGTTGTGCAGCAGGCCCTCTCCTCGCCCAGGTAACACTTTTAATGAATGAATGAATGTATAATGTTTATTCCAGGTACGTACGATATAATAATAAACTCAATTTAAAAAAAGATTCATAATCAATAACCAAAAAGAAAAAGGCTGAAACCCAGCATCCTGTGCCGTCCATCAAATAACTCAGAATATCACCAAAACCGAAAGAAAAAAAAACAGTATAACTCTAAAGTTTAACCCTCAATTATTTTATGTTTTAATCATTTCACATTTTAAGGCTCTCTTTTTTTTTTAAATTCAGCTGAGAAACACTGAAACGTCTCTGTGTTTTAAATCAGTTCTCACTTTGCAGGTTTTAATGATAAACAGACCTCTTAAAATATAATTTCCTTCTATTGATTTAAAGACAGGTTCATCCAAATGATCTTGAAGCTGTTATTTTAGGCTAAAAATGTAATGTTACTCTAAGATGAGCTTAAGGCTACATATTGAACCAACAAATATGAGGCAAGAAAGCAAACATGAATATTTCTCAAGATTATGTCAGCAACTCTGTCTTAATTTTTATTTTTTATTTCATTTTCAGGGGCGATACAGATTATTAGAAATCAAGGAGACTGAAAAATGATAATTAAGCAGGATATTCATTCGTAGTTTAAATGAATGTCTTTGTGTCAACATTTTGAAGGACCGGTGATTAAATAAGTCCAATTTACTCAAGTGCTGTTCTTACAATTTTGAGGGACTTTACTTGAGTATTTCCTTTTTCTGCTACTTTATACTTCCTCTCCACTATATTTATTTGATACATTTAGTTGCTATTTACTTTGCAGATTCAGATTATTCAGTGTTTATAGGCCGTTAATTGTGACGTGTTACCCATCAGATAGTGTTGTTGGTGGGAGACTGTGTGAGAGGATGCCGCATCAGAGCCAAAGTCTGACAGAAAAATGGCTGATACGGATGAACCCTTATGATTGGCCCAAAAATTGGTCTGCCCCTAGTTTGAATCAGACCTGTGGCTCTTTGCTGCATGTCATCCTCCCCTCTCTCCCTCTCTCTCTCTCATCCCGGTCCTGTCGAATGAAAAGGCAAAAAGGAAAAGATTTTGCAGTTATTTGCTGGTGCTGTATCAGAATATCGAACCTTATACCTTTCAAAAAATGTCATGGTGCTGCGTTGACCCTTGAAGCTGCTCCGTATAACACAGAAAAGACAATTTACGTGCGTCCACATTGTTGCTGTGGTTAATCGGCCTCCTTTGGTTCTTCGTGTTAATCAGAAAACCCTTCCTCCACTTTGGCAGTTGCCCACTACTCAATAACGAGGTCTGTTTGCTCCACAAAGGCTGCTATTCACTCCGCTATATTCATCATCACTACTTGCTTGTTCATAATTCGTAATCTCCACATTGACAATGCTCCATTCAGCCAGTTAGATAACCAGTCCGTGCTTGTCTGAAGGAGTAGTCTGCATCGACTGGGCATGAAAGGGATTCGGCGCTGGCTTTGGTTCATGATTGTTACTTGACTGAATAGTAGACCGCATCCTTTTCCTCATGTATCCCCGGCTTTATAACAGATATGACGGCTCAATCCCTGTTTCTTTGCTTCTCAGCTGAGGTAGCTCACATCCAAATTAACCAGCTAACCTAGAATGAACCGCTGATTAGCCTACTTGGCAGAAAACGAGAGCGCGTGTGGGAGACGAAGGAAGCATATTTAGTGAGGCTAAGTGAGGAGCGGAGACAAAAAGTGATGTAAAGGAGAGGAAGACGACGGGATGGAGAAAAGTGATACCTCAACTATTCTGCTGTGTGCGCACGGCGGCTCTTTTCTTCCGACGTGGTCTTGCCTCGTCTTTCGTCTGGCCCGCAGCCATCGGTGGCTCCGGTGTCGCATGTAATCATTGTTATTTTGAAGCCAAGGACGAGTCCCTATTATACTACCTGCTCCTGTTAATGAGGAAACCAGAGTTCTGACATCCGCCATTTGTCACAAAGGTGGAACAGATATCTCCTGTCTCGTTCCCGAAGAAAGACAGCCCTAATCTCAGCTTCATCATATACAGGTTCTTTTATCTCTGAACACCTCTCTAGTCATGTTTTAGCCACTCAAGCAGCGTCGCGTCTACTCTAGTTCGGTCCACCACTTTGGTTCACACTGAAATAGCAACTGATGGATTGTCATTCATGAACCCTAAAAGTTAAAACCTGCTGATTTATCTTTTCACCACCATTTCTGGACAGCTATTGGATGGATTACTGTGAAGTATCAAAGAATCATGTTCCCCAAAGGTTGGATTGTGGTAATTGTGGTGATCTCGACTTTTCATCTTGCAGCATCATCAACTTATTATTTTCTCCAATAGTTTGATTAATGACCAAATTAACATTGTTCCCCATCAGCCTCAGCTGTGCTTCTTGTTGTTTATGCTCTGATCAACATAATTATGAGTACCTGAGGAGGAAAAATCTCCGTAATTCCTACAACATCTCCCACTAGCTGACAAGAAGTTGACAATACATTTTAAAGTTGACTTTACTTAAAAATAGTCAGGAAACCAATTACCTCAGAATTGCCAAGTAAAGTAAACTTAAGTAAATTTTCTTTTAGTAAAGTTAGTCAGATTCTACAGTGTATGTAATGTGTAGGGATGTACATTTTCATTGTGAGCATGTTAGCATGCTGATGTTAGCATTCATCTCAGAGCACACCTGTCCTTCAGTACGTCTTTACAGAGCTGCTCGCGTGGCTGTTTCTCATTGTTTTACTCTTCTAAATTTAGTTTTTATTTTGAATAATCCACTATAGCTGTCCTGAGTCTGTTATAATTGGGGTACATGTGATGCTGGGACTGTGTCAGCAGTATTTATTAATGGCAGGAGTAAAGAAGTTTGTTGATTAGCGACGGGTCTAATTGCTTGCAGACTGTAACCTGCAGGAAAACCGTTGTGATTACGTGCCATTTCAAAACACAGCTGATGTTGAGCTTCGCCGGCTGTCATTCGTCTTTGAATGTACCCTAGGACTCAGGGTACTCTTCATGTACCCTGAGTCCTTTCAATGTCTTTCATCTGAGTGATAAGAGATATTTTTGGTGATGCTAATGGCTGAGAGAGGAAGCTTTGCAAAAAGGCACTACTGCGTTAGTGGCTTGGCAATCGAAGCATCTGCACTTGGTTAAACCCAGGTTTATTTGTATCACTATCAAGCTTTACCCCTGTTGTTTTCCCCGTGCGTCGTTTCAAGCCGTCATCCATAGGAGCTCCATGTGCTCGATGATGACAAATACCTCTTGAGACGGTCTGAGTGAGAGTGAAGGCAGGAGAGCTGAGAGAGAGAAGGAGATAAAAAAGAAAGCAGGCAGAGAAGGAGGGACTTAGAGATTCTGCCCGGGGGGGGGGCTAAGAGAGAGGATTTGGATGAGGGAGAGAGGCAGGGATGGTAGCAACTAAAAGACATAGACGAGAGGGAGAGAGAGACTTGAGAGGTCCATGGTGTGGGAGAGAGGAGCAGACTGGAGGTAAAAGAAAGGTAGAAAAAAAAAGGCAGGAGGAGAGCTCTGCTGCACCAGGAGGAGAGGGCTTTCATTTCATCTAAAGCACATCTGTGTGTGCAGCTGCCAGTGTGAAAGAAAGATGCAACGTGGAATTGGGAGTGTTTGGTGCCAAAATGTATGCACACTGTGTACCTTTCGCATTGAGAGGGTGCAGTGAGGTGGCCTTTGCGACAAGCACTGAAGCGAGTGTTGGTTCGTTGGAGAAAGAAGGAGGGAGAGAAAGAGGAAGAGACAGATAGGAAGTGAGGTGGGTTATGGTTTGCTGTAAGACATGTAGGCTACAGTTGTAGAATCCAATCCGCAGCTTGATCACAGGTGAAACTGTGCGATTTGTTTTTTATTGCAGACGTTTCAGCTGCATGACTTGATGATTCAGTGTTCAGGCCGTTGTTGTGCCTCCGTGTGCACGTAGGGCTGGACGTTTATCGATATGTTAATGTTAGCGTGAGATTAAACTATATATCATTATATTGTGATACGGCATAAGTGTTGTCTAGTCCTGGTTTTAAAGGCTGCTTGACTGTAATGCGATGTCATTGTCTGAACTTACCAGACTGTTCTACTTGTTTGGATGCTTGTCTTTATCCACTTTGGCTGCATTCAGGCAGAATCCGGCATTGCGGCGGTGTGGGAGGATCATTCCATGGCCCCGTTTGTGTGACTTCATGTTGTGAACTTAAACCCCAACCAGTTTGCAAAAAGAAAAAGCTGCTATGTTTCTCTGCTACTAGCAATCCTCTGCCTTTGTAAGATAATGTCGGTCCGACAGTGATTTTCTGCACAACTGAAAAAAAAGTGTTTTAAATTGGTGCCAGATTGAGTGTATTACAAAAAGGGGACCCAAATGCAGACTCGAAGGCAGGCAGATTGACAACAAAAGGCGAGCTTTAATGAAAGCTGATAGTCCTGCTTTTAGTTCTTTTTTTTTTTCTTTTTCAAATCCAGAGCCTAAAATAGTAGCAACAAAGGGGAGGCAACAAAACAGGAGAAATCAAACCAAGTACAAACCAGAAATAACACGAGGAATCAGGAAGCAAATGCAGGTAAACAAGGGCAAAACAGATGAACCAATGAATAGTGAGGGGAAAACACTGGGGGTAAATAACTAATAAGACACAAGTGTGCACAGGAAAAGGTCAGGGAAAACAGACAAAGGGAGGAAGTTGGAACTGAAAAATAATACATGAAGATATAAACTATAACATTTTATATAAAAGTTTTTCTCGTTTCTTTTTGCACATCTTTTTTTAAATTTTTTTTATTGTTTGTCTGTATTTGCATCTCCGAGTCATCTGGTAATAGGTTTTAAAGGACCCTGTCTGTCTTTAGTGTTGCCTTATTGTGGCCGGGCGGCAACCTGTCAATTCTGGATGGCGATGAGTCGGGAGAGAAGGAGATGACTCTAATTAAGGCAATTGTTGGGTGTTTGAACCTGATTAGGTCCCGCTTACTGATGTAATTGTTCTAATAGGGCCTTCCATTCACACGCTCAGTAGATGTGACAGTGGGAATGTTTTCTGCCTGTCTCACTGTCAGCTCTCCTCCCTCTGCATCTGCTGGGAGTTCTGTCAGTCTCTCTGCCTTTATCTGCCTTTATTACATTATATCAGTGTGTTTGTGTCTGTCTCTATTAGACTGGCTGAATAAGAGTTGGACTTCAGAATGACTCACTGCTGAGAAGATATAAACCCTGCCCTCGTCTCCAGCCTCCTAGGAGAAAAAAAACACACTGTTGCAAGGCATACTAAGCAAAGGCATCTGATTCTGGAGGTGCATTTGAAAGAGTAAATCCTCAGCATCATATCAGTGTGGTGAATCTGCACTGCAGGCCTCAGACAGCCAGAAATGGGGAACATTTTGTCTCCTAATTATGCCAACTGTATGTAGGCATGACTGTGCCACTGTTAACAGCTGGTCCTCATGCAGCAAAGGATACTTGGTTAAACAAACAAGAGAAGTTTATGCCCCGTCTAAATTCAGCCAGAATGATGACAGGATTTTTCTCATGTATGATATTTGATAAAGAACTTATAATACACATACAATATAATATAATACACTCTCATTTGTGTATCTTTTATTACCCTGATACTGTTAATATCATGTGTGTTCTGTTGAAGGTGATGGGTTGAACTCCTAATGAGACAACAACAGCAGCTTGTTTGGATTAAGGCAAATGAAATATACAGTGTAAAGCTGCGGTGAGCGTCAGAGAGAGGCCTCTGTGCAACACACTAAAGCAGCTACTGCTAATCAACAAAGTGGTTGGCAGAAAAACAAGAATCTTTCAGGTTGTCACTTTAACTGACACATTTTCTTTCTGTGCGCCGGGCGTCATGTCTTTCCTGTCATCCATCTGTCCCATTCTTATGAACGTGATGTCTTGGGATGAGCTGATGAGAACGTGGTGGTAAAAGTTAAAATGTTAAAGGTCACTGTGACGTCACAAAACACGATGTTTGGCCATTACTCAACAAATCATATGATAATGAGGAGAAAGATTTACACAAATGTCACAAATAGGATAAAATGGTGACGTGATGACATTTTATATCCAAAAGGTCAAAGGTCAACTTCAATGTAACATCAAAGTGCTTCTAAAAATGTTCAGCCCGCTAAACAACGCCATAGCTGAGGAACAGCAACTTGCCCCTTCCCGACCCACTGCTGAATTATCTCTTTGTTTTTACATAACAAAGAAAAAGTGAAAGCATTGTGTCCTCTGTTCCCTTTGGAGGAGACAAATGAAAATATCTTTTTCTAAAAATGTTTATAGTCAAGTCATTGTTTGAAAGACTGCTGCCACGGTCAAAGCTACAGACATGAATGAGTTCACTGTTTGATTTAAGTTGACATAAGGGGACCAAATATGTAAAAAGTATCTTCTTTTGGAGTGTGAGCGCATTTTCAGTATTTTCAAGACAGACTGTCTGCTTTGCTTATCTAGAAATGCATGGTGACCTGACTGACATTCACAAATATAATAGGTATTCTCTTGACTCAATCCAAACTGTTGTTCCAGCTGCTAAAAGATTGAGCCCAAACTTCCAATATCCCCTACTTGACTTTGTAAAATCTTCAAAGTTAACCCAAAGCTGCTCCAGCACAGCATGAACACCAGAGAGTTATCGAGTACAGCCAGCGAAGACAGTGAGTGCATCACCAAGTCGTTCCCTAAGTGTCTGTGACCTTCATTTTAGAGCTTCACCTGAGTTGCACAACTGACTTACACCCTATTAATCTGGCACTTTTATATCTCAAGCTCATACACGCAGGCACATAGACAAGCACCCGCGCGGACACAAACACACACACTTTCACATACACATAAACAGCCCACAGAAATGCCTCAGAGAGCGACTCGGATCACAGCGAGACGCCCTGCTTGTTACGCCTGCCTGGCTGCTGTCTGATAAGCATTAGCCCCGGAACAGTCGTCTCGCTGTGAAGGCCGTGAGTAATACAGGCTTTATCTGTATCACTGCTAGTCATGGGCCAACCTGCTCAACAGCGACCTGGTTTCTGTTACAGGGCCAAAGGGGGCTTTCAAACTCAGACGTGCACTTATTTTGCCAGCATTAAAAGACATTTGGGATCACTTTCCTATGTAGCTACTACCACAGTATATACAGGGCTGGGCTGTGTCGAACTTTAACTCCAAACCCGTAAACACAAATGTTTTGCAGTGTAAAATCCATCACACGCTGCATGTGCAAAACATCTGTGGCAATCACGCTACTCGCGAAGAACACTGATGAGGTAAAAGCCATCAATGCAAATTAATTAATCTCGTTAAATCAATCACAGAGAGGGAGATGGAGATAATGAGAGGTAATTGAGTTTAAAAAAAAAAAAAAGGATTGTAGATAACGGCTCATTAATGACTCACAATCAAGGTAAAGCTGGTATTTTTGTGTATTCAGTGAACTCCTAAAGCTTAAATGAAGAAAAGCATCTTGAGATTTGTTGTAAACTTTATTATTTAATGTTGTTGTGTTAATTTGTGAACCCAAAAAGCCCTTTTGTTGATCCTCGATACTCAATATCAGCTGGCCATGATCAGGTGTGCTGCCCCCTTCCCCATCTGTGTAGGGAAGCCTTGATGGGTGATGTATTTGAATCGCTCTTCACGTTCAACTAAGTAACAAACGCATAAATTCATGCAAACCACCTAAACACATGCTCAGTGTTGGGGCTGATAAATTGAAGCATTGTGATCTGCTGGCTGTTCCAGGAGTGTGTGTGTGTATGTGTGCGTGTGTGCGCTGTGTGTTGCCCTCAGCGATGAATACAGGACTCATTAGAATTGCTGTCATGTCGCTGCTCTGCCTGCAGCATTTCATCTAAAGCACAGTGGAGCGGCCAGTCACGTTTCTGTAGCTAGGAGTACCTCTCAAGATTCAAAAGTCAAATATACCTCGCTCTGTTTCCTGTTCGGCTGGTTGCGATGTTTGAAAATGTTCTTCAGAGGGGAAGAGCTGTATGGGACCAGATTAAGCTGTCACAACCTCTTTGTAAGTACTGACGAGGGATCCAAATGCTGCCTCAAAGTCAAGTTCTGTTTGCAGGTACAAGTTTGTTACTGTGACATGTTTTGATTTGTCTTGACAGAAAATATCATCTTCAGTAAAATGCTATATGTCATGTTGAATTTTTAAGAGAAGGAAGACGAATTCTTCGATTTACTGGGTGAAGCTTGTAGTTTTTGTGTCTCTGTAATGGCACTCATTTCTCATTTTACTTTATTTATGTGGAATGTTTTAGGTGAGAACAGTGGTGCTTTCCAGTGAGGATATGGAGAACAAAATGAACAAGATAAGGAGATAAATGGCAATATTTAAACGTAAAGTAATGTTCGGATATAATTAAAAAAGGGAATCTTTTATACTCATGTACTGTTCTTAGGTGCAATTTTCAGGTACTGTACATGGGTCATTTTCTGCTACATTCTACTTCCTCTCCATGTCATGTATTTGATACTTACTAGTTATTTTGCAGATGAATTATATTTTATTGTTAATAGGTTAACGGGTTTCAGGTTAACTGTGACATGTTACCAATCAGATAGTTTTGTGGGTGGGACATCGTGCGAGAGGATGTCGCCAATCAGCCTGAAAATCACTAATACTGCTAATCAGAAAAATGCTGAATATTGGCCTGGAGAATCAGCCAGAGCGATAATCGGTCTATCCCCAACATCGTCAGCACGATTGGTCAGTTTCAGTGATGGCCCTGGAGCCACATATGATTGTGATACCCCAAAAACCTCTGCTGGGCTGAAGGTTATTTCAAGGTAGAGTGATTTTATGTTGGTTTTTCACTACTAGTGACCCCTCTCAGTTACACGTAGTTATTTGCTCCATTGGTCATGTGAAAATATTGATTAGTGGAACTTTAAAGACAGAGACTATGGCAGCAGAAAATGTACTTGCAGCCTTTTGAAAATGGCATAGTGATTTGGTTTGCATGCTGCACTGCAAACACTGAAAACAAATGTATTCTCTGAAAAGACCATCAGGCTTGTTTCTGGGAAGCCCCATCGTGTGTGCCTCTCTGTCAACTCTCTCTTCCAGGAAGTTAAGGTACTCCCTGAGCAGCACAACGATGGTTTCATGAGACAGGTGTTTATTGGATCCACAGAGCAGGCGGAGACCCTGTGTGATTTACAGCGTCCTGCTAGTAGAGGTGACATCATGGTTAAATTTACAGCTTGACATGGCCTTGACCTTTGTGAGTGCGCATTCACTTTTGTAAGTGACCAGATAAAGGATGTACAGGACACTTCATGTCTAAGATGATATTTATTTGTTTGCACTTGGAGATCTAACATTTTCTACTAAAACAATTAGTATGGTCCTGGATGGATGGATGTGATACTGAACGTGCCCCACTGTCTGCCTCCTCTGACGCTCCATGGCTCACTGATCACGGGGCTCTTGTGGGACGGGCATTCTCTCCAGGCTGCTGTCATTATTATTCAGGACCCGGGAAATGGTTTTCACAAACTGTTCTCTGACAGCTGAGCAGGGTCTGAGGTTACACTGGTTAAAGAATCACTTAGTCCTGTCCTCTCTGCAGAACATATCGGTGGGAATGTGAGACTTTAGAGGATCGGTGACAGATGAATGAGGTGTCAGGGCGAAGATAAAGTTTGTTTGAGCCTGGACACAAATGCTGCAGTTGTTTTTAAAAATGCAAATTCTTCCATGACGTAAGAGTTTTCACCCAAGAAGAAATATGTGCTGTGCATTATTTTCGCTCAGACTGCTGCAATAAGGGCGACTGTAATAATGTGACGGTACTGTGAGGCTACAGGAGAGCTATTTTGGGTGTTGACTTCTGGAATAGAGACAAGGTAATTCTACACAGCAGCTGTATTCACTGTACTGGCTTCAGATTCAGAACAGTTGAAATTTTTCGTGCCGAGGACCTTGAAGAGGGCTCTTTTATTATTTAAGGCTTTTTTGTGTGGGTATTCCTGGGACACGGGACACGTCACAACACTGAGAAACAGCTGCACTTACATGTGTTGAGTTGATTGAGCCGAGTGTCTGTGTGTGTATGTGACAGTCCAGAGTGTGTGGACAATGTGTGGCCTCTGGTCTTGCCAGGGCAGGATTAGTTTTGTCAATCTCGTGTTGTGAGGCAAAGCGGCGTGACATTTAAATCTGTCCCGTCTAGGAAGACGATTCTCTCTCTGTGTATCTGTGTGTGTGTACGTGCGTGCGTGGTGTGTGTGTGTGTGTGTGATGGGGCAGCAGGGGTTTTTGAGGGGGTTTGCTGAAAATGTTAGAAATGTCATTTGTCCTTACACTTTTTCACTTTGAAAAGGTGACTCTCTCTTTTTTTTTTCTCCCCCTCTGTCTCTCTCTCTCTCTCTCTCTCTCTCTCTCTCTCTGTCTGTCCATCTGTCTGTCTCGCTCTCAGATAAGTTGTTTGGAAAGCGGCTGCTGCAGGCTGGGAGACACATCATGTCTCATAAGTCTTGGATGAAAACGGTGCCCACAGAGAACTGTGATGTCCTCATGACATTTGCAGGTCAGATGTTCTCACACACTCATATGTCTGTATTTGTGTTCTTGTGAGGACCCTTGCTGCACTGACATAATGCACCCCAACCTTAACTGTCACAACAACATGCCTATGGCCTCACCTAAGCCTAGAGACAACTAAGAGTTAATTTGATCATCTATAAGTCATCCAATTATTAAAAATTGTTGAAAGACATTTTCCCAGAGTCCAAGTTCTCTTGGAAAAGTTTGTTTTGTCCAACTAACAGCTCACAACCTAGTTATCAAATAATGTTCTGTCTAATGTGCCTCAAGGCTGCAACTAATGTTAATTAATCTATTGATTATTTTCTCAATTAGTCGATTAGTCAGAAAAGGGTGAAAATTGTGTGTCCTCAGTGGTCCTGTTTTGTTTACAATCTTAAGATGTTCAGTTTAACTAGTGGGGTAAAGAAACCTAAATATAAAGCTGACACCTTATTGATTAAATGATCAGTTGTTGCGGATTCGATTTGTTTCAGCTATAATAAACCATTCACACCAATTTGAACCCTCTTTGAAGAGGTGGAAACCAGCCATAATGACCCAACTTTCCAGTGTCTTCACTCTTAAGATCTAAATATTGGTCCTCACAAGTACAAGAACACACAATTCTGCACAGATAAAATTGCATTATACAATTTAACACGCATTTTCCAGTTTGTCATGAATATAAAGCTGCATATTTACCTTCCCTTGCTTCAGGCAACGAAGAACACAATATGCTTTTATTCCTTTAATTTATCCCATTTAAATTCATTTTAGATGATTATGTTTCTCCTAAAGAGCACAAAGATCCAAACCTACCACTGAGCAGCGGAGGATGTTAACTACTATCTGAAGTAGTTGGAATCAATACCGTTGATGATACAGATTAGGGCTGCACAATATATCATTTTCAGCATCGACACTGTCACATTGTAGGACGTGTAATGTCAAGTGAGACAAATTAACTCAAAGGTGTCATGCTACAATTTAAAAAAGCAAAACCCACACAGTTCAACACACTGTTGGAATCATAATGAACAGATTTAAAACAAATGAATGCAGGAGAACCAGAGAAATCGCCTTCCGTTATTCCACGCATTCCTCTTTTTTTCAAAACATGTTGCCTACATTACCCACAGTGCATTTTAGCCACTGAGGGGCAGTTTGGCAGTTCAGCCGCAAAAGGCTTTATACTACTTTTTTCACATATGCAGTAGTACACCCTGTAAACACACTTTAATGTGAGAAAATAGGTGGAGTTACCCTTTAAGAGTGACATGCAGGCTCTGCAAACACAGTGAACCACCAATCACAATCATTCTTGATCAATTCGTCGAACACATCTAGATCTACTCTGGTTCTTTGATCACACCATCTACAAAATCACCTCAATCATTTTATCATGATTAATTATTTCCAAACGGAGCTTTTCAAGTTATTTGGTGAATATTCCTGTCATTCTCACATCACAGAAAACACAGAAATGTTTCAATCTCGTGCAGCCCTAATACAGATGAGGATCGTGACTTCTATGTTGATGATTCTGCCTCACATAACGTTCCTTGTTGTAGCCTGAACCAGCTAAGAAAGCAGAAAAGTCATCCTCAAGTGTTTGTTAGTACGACATTTAACCTCCAGCTGCTGCTCAGCAATAAATAGCACAAGACTGTGGGAGTGCGCTCAGTACGCTGTGGCAGCTCCCGTGTACACCAATGCGTGGGTACGGTTGAAAATGTATTTCTATTTTTCATTTCCTGCCACAGACACTACAGATGACCACACGTTGCTATGGCTACTGAACCACATCCGGCTGGGAATCCCAGAGCTCATCATCCAAATCCGACACCATAAGCACACACGAGTCTACGCTTTCTTCGTCACCGCTACATACGAAAAGTAAGGACTTCTTTCTTTATAGTTTAGTTGCTCCTATTATCTTCAGGCTCAATCATTATTGATTATTCTGTCAGATGTTTTTGATGAATCACATGTTTTTCAAATAATCTACACAATCAGTCAGAAAATAATGAAAAAGCTGATCAGTTTCCCAGAAAACAAGGTGCCATATTCAGTGTCTTGTCTTGTTTTATCTGATCAACTGTCAGCAACAGCAAACTCGAAATTAGATTGGGGAAGCTACAACAGCCAAATGTTTTTCATCTTTACTTGATAAATGTATGAAAGGTCCAGTGTTTAGGATTTATAGCATCTAGCAGTGAGACTGCAGATTATTATTATTATTATTATTAAGTGAAATACTATTTGTCTCATTTGTCCCAAAAAGCCCAAAACATTGAAAGGTCCTCCCCAGAACCAGTGTTTGGTTTGGCCATACTGAGCTACTGCAGAAACATGTGTGCGCAATATGAATAGAAATAAAAGGTTTGTTTTAAAAAAACAAAGATTCTCAGTTTCAGGGGATTCTATACTAATGAAAACATAATCATGAATATTATATTCCTTTTCTGCACATAGAAAAGAAATATTAAATCAATGATTAATTCATCTAAATTGTTGCCAGTTAATTTTCTGTCAACTGATGTACTTACTGTTATTTTTTGAGTACAAATGGTAATAACAATGTGATTGGATACAATGAAATGAAGAAAAAAAAGGAAGAAGGAAGAAATAAAAGAAGTAAAGAAATTGGTACATTAACTTGGACTAAAATTTAAATGTCTAAATGTTCTAAATGATTTTATATGCCAAAGAACTCTTCGTCCCAGTTTGACATCTTGGGAAGCATGATTTATCTCTTTCTTGCTGATTTAGATGAGTAAATCGACACCACTCTCATGTCCATATGGTAAATATGGAGTCACTAGACAGTAAGCTTAGCTTAGCATAAAGACTGGAAACAAAGGGAATCAGCTAGCCTGCCTCTGCCTTTCAGCAACTCTGAACCCCGGCAGTGGAAAAAGTCTGAGCTGAGCTTCCAGCTTGTGCTGTGCTTTATGCTAAGCTAAGCTAACCTTCTGCTGGCTGTTCCTTCATATTTAGTGTACAGGTATCAGAGTGGTTTAAATTTCTCCTCTCATCGTACTCTTAGCAAAAAGTTAATATTTCCCAAAATGTCAAACTATTCCTTTAGATTGATATTGAAATATTTCCAGACTGTGACGGGTACAATGATGCTTTAACTGTAGCTTAGTAAATCAATCACCATGACAGAATACAGGAGAGAAACTACAGCAGTAACATAGACAAAAAACGAACTGCCACATGAATAATACAGTGTGTATCACTGCTTCTTTTAGCGGCTTGAAGTTTAGTTATTTTTAAATGCTACTACCAGAGTTGAGATGTTAAAGACAAAAATATCCGTGCTGTTCTGTGCTGGTGTAGAGTTGTACCTTGTTTTTTTGTGATTTGATACGCGGCTGCAGCTATGGTAGGCACAGCAGTTTAGCTCCTGCACAGCGTATCGTTAGTGGAGCTGCCACGATGCCTGCTCTGCTGCAGGTTATTTAAAGTTTCGCAGAAGGTTAGGGTCAGGCTAAACAGCATGGATTGTATTTGCTCTGATTACACTGCTCACACACAGTCTCTTGTTTTGAAAGATAAATCCCCAGGGGAACAAAGGATGAGCTCAGGGTCATTTTAATCTCAGCATTGACTTTGGAGTATAAATACCGAGAAATACAATCCGAGGGGGTGAGGGTGGCACTCGCTGTTCCATACTGCATTTCACCTCTTGATAAATGTTAAGCTCTCTCTGCTGACTGTGCATTCGACGGGCCCCTCGAAAAAAGTACCCTGACAGTCTCAACCAAACCTTTTACCCATGAATGGAATAGGAATAGACAGATGGCCAGAAGGAAGGAGGAAAGAGAGAGGGACCAATGGAGACGGATGCAAAGAGAGAACATGAGAGGAAGAGAAGAGGAGAGGGAGGGTGATGTGGTAGGAGGACGGAGGGAGTGCTTTTCTGAAAGTGTGCCAACGGGTTTTAGATGAAAAAATGGTCCACGAAAATGATTGCTGTGTGACATGATGCGCACTCTCCTCTCTGTCCACACACACAGACACACACACACACACACACACACACACCTGCTTCTACATAGGTTGACCTACATTTCATGTGATAGAAAAGATAACCCAGAAAGTGTTTCATCCTCTGGAGCTCACCTTAAATCGTCATTCTCTTTGCACACTGAAGCGGGGAGAATTTATTTTTCTTTACTTCTGTTAGATGTGAGACCAGCAGCTTAGAGCTCCAGGTGTGTTTGCTGTTTTATGTCGACTTGTTTAACTGAAATGACGTGGCTCTTTCTCTTGCGTGTTTGTTTTGAAAGCGAGCGGGTAGAAATTCTTGAATTCTTGCTTATGAGATCAGCATTAATACAGCGTATAGGCCACAGATTCAGTGTGTTGTGTGGGTTTTTTTTCAGAAAGCAGCCATCCATTGCTTAGAAAACTGTGATGGAATGTAACTAAGTACACTTACTCAAGTACTGTACAATTACAGAACAATTGTGAGGCTCTTCACTTGGTCATTTTCATTTCCTGCTACTTTCTACTTCCACTATGCAACAATTTGGAGGCAAATATTGTACTTGTTACTTCAAACTACATTTATTTGATACTTTTAGTCACTAGTTACCTTGCAAATTGCATGCTGCATCAGAGCCAATAGCACATTTTTAGATACATTTTTCAAACAAACAGATGTTGAACATGAGATTCAGTAGTCAGCCAGGCTGATAATCAGTGGACCCATATTATACAGTTTATACGTACATATGCATTTAAATATTGACTTTTACTTAAGTTAAGAAAAAATGTTTTTTATAATTAAGTTTACTGTTAATTTACTGTTAGATACTATCACTCAATAACTAATTGTATGGATGATTTTCCCTTTTATCAAAGTGGGCACTTTTGTGAAGGTTTCAAAAAGTTGAGGACCCAAATGCAGACACAGAGCCAAGTGAGTTTTATTAACATAGGTGGGATAAAAACGCGAATAGCGGTACATATTCACAGGATCTGTTGTTTGCTTCCTGGGACCATCTGGAATCTCCATGAACCATTTGATGATCTGCATTTTGAACTTCAGTTGTCGCGACTCTCTCTGGTGGACACATGCCATCAGGGAAATACAGAGGCTCTAATACACGGGGACTGATCAACAATTAAAACAAAGGTGAACAGGAAAAAAGGTGGGGAAAAGACAAAGACAGGAAGTGTAAAGCAAACCATGAAGAGACACATGAAGAGACCTTACAAAATAGAACAGGAAATGTCTGAACCAAAAACCCAAACCATGACCACTTTGTTTGAAATCTGTAGCAGAAGAACACATTTTAGCAACGAACACACTCAGTTTGACATACAGTAATGTCCTCCTCCTCCTCCACCTCTCACGGCAGCTGACATACCATCCATTACTCATTCCTCAGCTCTGACTGGGCGATTTACAGTTTGCCATCCTGTTCTGCTGCGTTCCTACATTACGTCTGATGGATATATGCTACATTAGCATAAACCTTACGTGCTGTGTTTCCCTCAGCAGTATTGTGCTCTTTTACAAGGTTAGCTGTGTCCACACATTCCCTTGGAGTGTGTCTCCAAATTAAGACTGCTTGTATTTAGGGAGAGAGAGAGTGTAAAAGGCGATCAGGTTTTTGATTAAATAAAGAAAGGGGGAATCTCATTAAGATTCCTGGCAGCAGCAGGAGCCGCACACCTCTGAAGGGCCTTGCAGTTATTGGCTTAGATTACTAAACAGTTGGTTTAAACAGATACAGCCTTTTCTTTTCTCAGGCAAGGACCTTTATTGTGACGGTGCTGCGCACTAAGCAGTATTCAGCGGTGAAACAGAAGCTTACAACTCACATTTCTGCTGTAATCCATCATGGTGCTGAGCGTACTTCACTGTGCTGCTCCTCCAAGTGCCTGGAGCTGCATGATGGATGGATGTTACAGGCCCACCTAGGCTATGGTCGTGTGTGTGTGTGTGTGTGTGTGTGTGTGTGTGTGTGTGTGTGCGCGGTTGGCTGGACTCCCAGCCCTCTGCCAAGCATCTATACCAGCCTCCCATCATGCATCTCTCTGTGTCTTTCTCTTTCAGTCTCTGGATGTCTTTCATTTGTCTTCCTCTCCCTTCAGTCTGCCCGCTTCATTTATTCATTTGAATTCCCTGATGTCTGTTTGTGTGCCGCACACACTGACTTTCGACACACACACTCCGTCTAATACAATATTCACTTTGTCTCTCCGAAGGCAGGGGGCCACTTGAAAACACCAATGCACACATCAGCGTCCTATTTTGATCAGATTGCGTTAGTTCTCAGAGCGAAGGGCTCTGTTTGTTTTCACTTACAGCCTGTGAATTAATGAGTTTGTTTTCTCAGCCGGCGTTGCCCAGATGCATACATCCAGACGGGTGTTAGTTGTTCTAAGGCGGAGCGGGGTAATCTGTCACCGGGAGTCTGTTGGAGACTCTGAAGCTGCTCGAATGTAGGGCGTCTCCCATCCTTTCATCTCTCGGCCCTTTTCCTTTCTTTGTGCATTATTTTCATCTCTCTTTCCATTCTGCATCCATCACTCCCTCCCCGCTGCATGTAATAGCTCCTTCATTGCAGCCTTCCTCTCTCCTGCTTTGCTCCAGTTCAGTTTAAGTGCTCCCAGGCCTCTGGACTGATTTAAAATCCAGCAAGAGTGAGAAAAGGAGGAAACAAAAGAGAGAAACTTGAAGGTTTACTAAGGAGGCCAGCTGGCTTGTCAGGCACATGCTCTTTTACTAGGATGTATAACTTTGGTTCTAGGAAATATTGGAAAGAAGAGAGGGTTTTAAAGGTTTTAGTGTTTTAGTAATGGTTGACATGTGTTTAAATTTCAAATGTTTGTGGAAGTTCTCAACATATAGTCGAGGGGTCTTTAGTCCGCAGGCTCAATAGCTGATATTTAATGTGTACATCACATGAACAATAGCCCGAAGAGTTCAGTAAAAGTGAAGAGAAAAAAAAAAGAAATTGTAGAAAGTGTAAGAAACAGTCTTAAAATAAAATTCTCGTCCAGGTGAAAGTTGTAATTCTTGATTGGATTCAGCTGTAAAAATCCACTTTAGTTACAAAGAGATGGATTTAAAGTTGCTGAAACAGTTTGATAAGTCCTTCAAGCTTTCAAGCAAGGACCGAAGGCTATATTAATGTTTGTGACAGGTTTCTAAAGGTTTGTGTCCCAAACATATCCACAGTAGAGAATACTTAATTCTGATTGGCTGGACAGTGTGTATCATGCAAGACTGCCCTATAAGTTGCAATGTTATGGGTCACACAGGAGCAATCGTGGAATGTTTATATTTTTGTGGGCATTATTCTGCTTATATCGCGGCCCCCTTGCCAACAAAAAGCCCTATGTTATCAAACTACAAAATATCAGTTTTCATTCACTCATATCTCCATCCATCAATTAACTAAACCTGTGTATCCTTTGAAAATGAAAACTCCACATTTGGCTGGGGGGGCCTTCTTGCTATCGTCAACGAAGCTGGAAAGCTGCGGATTGATGCCCAAAACGATGTTAAATCTATAACAAATACTAATATGAAAGCTCAAAACTCTCTTAAAAAGCCTTAAATATGCTCATGGTTCAAACTGAATTTCAGGCGGTAGCTACTCTTTAAACATCTTGACGTATAGTCCCTGGTTCTTAGATCTCCTACATCGTGTATTGTAATACCTAACTAGGAAGGGGTTCAACAACTGCATCAGAGGTGTTAGTTGGTGAAAGTCAATGAGAATCAATGACATTTTGTCATTTCACAATTTCACACAGCTGTACAGCTCTGAGGTCACATCTTCATCTTCATCACTGTTCTTAATTGACAGTCGCCTAGATTAGTACAGTAGATTTAACTGTTACTAGGCAACGGCTGCTCCTCGTTGAAGTAGCAAAATTTAACCAACAAACATGGAATCTAATTATATAGCCACAGAATATTGTAAAACAATATTTGCATTTTGATTGCAGGGGATTGTGTGTGGTAGAAGATGGATCATCCACTTCAGCCCGTGCGGTTATTAGTAAAGGCACTAAACACGGAGCAATATCCCTTTTTGATTCGATAACTGCAGTGCTGCTCGTACATTACAGCTCTGAAGTGTGCGCTCGTATGAAAAGCAATCATGTGCTCGGAGCTCAACTTTCATAACCCAAACATACTGACTGTGCCTGTCACTGTAGCTCGGTGTTGTGGTTTGAATGTAAAATCACAACCCTCATTTGCTTTTGCTGCACTTCTCCCTGTGATGGACTACGAGAAATCCAGATGATTTCTTTCTTGTTAGTGACATTTTTATTGGTATTTCTGATGACGTATCAGTATTGCAAGCCCAGTCATGTACAGAAAGTGTTTTTTTTTTATATATATATAATAGCTGACATATGAGAGGGACACAAAGAAGCTTTGTCCGGTCCATGAAAATGGCTCTTATTTGGTTTGGAGGCTGCAGAGACAGTGTAGAGAGGTCTGTCTGGTATGTGGACGTGCTGACAGTGGAAACACACTGCATGTTTCTGACACCGCGGGCATGATGTGAGGGGTGAAGGATGTGTGTTTTTGTGTGTGTGTGTGTGTGTGTGTGTGTGTGTGCGAGAGATAGAGAGTGAGAGAAGACGGAAAGGCACAGTGAATATGTTGGATGTAGATCTCTGTGTGAAGAGTGCGTATGCGTTTTTTTGGATCCGTAAAGCGTCGACGTGCGTGTCCGTGTGGGTGTCACTGTGTAGGTGGGGGGGATGATGTGTAAGTGTGAGTGTGTGCATGCGAGACAAAAAGAGATGTATTGCTTCCGACGCAGACATCTGTTCGTCTGAAGGTGTCACTTGTGTGTCGCGTCAACAGCTATCTCTCATGTGACAGCCCTCAGATGGCGACCTGGCGAGATCACAGACAACACACAGATGGAGGGTTTAGAGACGAGGAGAGGGAACTGACAGCCGGAGTGTGAGAGACAGGAAGCTGGAAAAATGATTGAGATGAACAGAGGGATCAGAGAGCACAGATGGAGAGGAAGCCGGGGTGAGAGGAGAAAAAAGGTGTGTGGGATGTTTGAAGGAAAAGAGAAAGGACAAAGGAAGAAAAAAAATAATGGAAGAAAGAGACCCAAAAGAGAATTAACACATCAAGGAGGTCCAAGATAAGAAAACTTTTTGTGTAAGAAATCCTTTGCAAACAGTGTGGATGAAAATGTTTCTGTTGGCTGGGACCGAACCACAACTTGTCATGCCAGTAAAGAATGACCCCACTGCTGACTGTTCCTATTGTTCGGTTTAATGCTGCCATTCATGAAGGAAATTACATTATAGGTGATGTTGAGGCTTATTTCTTGGCAGAGCAGAAATTAAATGAACCTGGAACAGTTTGGTAACTCGAGTCTTTTATCTCCATCTGCATTAAGTAAAAGCAGGCTTCTTTGCAGCCAATAAACTCAATTGTATGATTATCGTGAGGGAGATGGTGGAGACATGATGCCTCAGCTTTTATTTACTATACAAAAGAACTTTTCAGAGAAATAAACGTTGTTGTTTTGAGTTAACAAATACTGTGGTCATAGAAAATACTTGTTTCTTTGCAGTTGATAAGTTTATATTAAACAGGTAATCATAGTAACCACATCACACACTCCTCCACGCTTCGTGATATTAACACGGTTACGAAATGTGTACTAATTACATGAAGCAGGCGTTTAGGTTTTTGGCATATATATATATATTTACAGCATGAAACTTTAAATATATACTGTAGATATTTTAAATACCCTAAAACTAAATATAATAGATAATAGATTTTTTAAGAAAAACTATAAACTTACAGTATATAACATACTACAGTACACAAGGGAGCTACCGTTTGCCAACCTAATTCAAGTATTTTCGTATTTTGACCTTCTATGGGTCCAGCACCTGCCTTAAATGGTTTTGGGAGGTACGTGACTTTCATGTATTAGAAATCAATATTTTCTAATTGTCATCAAATGTCATTAAAGGAGCAACCCAACAATGAACTGGTCCTAGTAAATTATGTTTGTGTAGCCAAAGACTGTCTTAGCTCATTCTTCTTTTCCACAGACCTCCACTTGTTGTGTTTCATTGCTAGTTTAAATGTGTATTTTTCCACATCTGGAAATAGTCCCCCTCTCGTCTAAGTCATGTTAAAACTACAGTTCCCAGCTGTTTAAGGAAATAAACTTGTCTATTTTTAAAAAATTGAATTGAACACTGTGAAATATTGGTTTTGCTGACAGTAAGAAACATAAAACAAGACCAGCCTGATCCATTATGATGTTCAGCCTCCACTAGTAAGTCTGGGTGCTTATGGATGAAGTTAAACACCTTGTAAAAGTTGCACATTTTTAGGACATACATAAACTCTGGATAAACACCTACCAGCTACCCCTTGGCAGATAAATCTAACACCACACCATGCCCCCTAAAGTCCACATAAGACACCTGCTGGATTCAACACAGCTTGGCTTTACTCTAAAACATGTCAAGAATAACAGTGCAGAGATATTCCTCTTAAAGGTCAGTGCACAGAGGCCTCTACAAGCCTGAACCAGGACCGCACCGTGAATTAAAACATGTGCCCCCCTAATGCTGGCATGAACCACCGGGCTGAGAGATGAATGGAAAAGGGGGGAATGTCCATGAAAGAGAGAACACATCAATGAACAGGGTGAGAGGAGGACAGAGACGGACGTAATGAATGAAAGATCTGTGAATGTGGAGGGAAAACAAATGACGGAGCCTTGAAAGAGTGAACGTAAAAGAAAGACAGGAAGAGAGTGAATGAAGGGAGCGTTAGACGGAGATGGAAATACCAGAGAGGGGCAGATAAAAGGAGGTCATGGTGCCGTGGTGGAGAGAGATAAATGGATGAAAATAAAGGACGGAGAGGGGCTGAGAAAAATGGAAAGGAAAAAGACAGGAGAGAAAAGATGAGGGAGGTGGAGGAATGACGGATAGATGGAGGATAACCTGTAGACCGGAAGACACTGGTCCCTTTGAGAAGCAAAGGTTGAGGGTTCAAGTCCCAACAATGTGGCTTTGACCATCTGTCATGTAGATTACTAAGTACTCCGCTTTCACACAGGAGTGATGGGAGATGTGTGTGCGGGTCGCATAGCAGGGGTATCCTGTATCTCTTTACGTTGTGGAATCTTTGTCTATTCACTCGTCCGATGCCCAAGTCAAAGAATAGACAATGTCTGTGTGTGTGTGTGTGTGTGTGTGTGTGTGTATGTGTGTGCAAAGAGTCCAAAACCATCCCCAGCGTGTACAGCGATGGCTGTTGTTTTATCATGAGCGTTACAAATCACAGCAGTGGACGTTCACCAAGGGGGGTTCAAGTCCTGAAAAACTATTTATCTAAACTTTTTACACTCCGCCACACCCTGACAACTGAGCACACACAGCAGCTCCCCTCCCCGCTGTCCTCCAGAGGTCAGACCCATCCTTCGCTCTGGTACTGATCCGATCCATTGTTACCTACTTCGTTCTGTTTTCAGGCTGTTATGTTTTAGGGAAGGTTACAAGTTTCTGTTTTCAAATTCAATTTGAAATTAAAATATGAGCATGATTGATGTGGCTAGGTTGTTTTTTTAAAGTTGGGTAAGTAAAAACCACTTGTCAGATTGTCCTGGTGTGTCACCTGAATCCCCACTGACTTTCTAACATGGTCAGTAGCGAGGTCATCCGGAGTCATTGCTTGGGAACCATGAATGCTTGTACAAAATGGTAATCGTTAAACCATGCAAATATTTTAGTCTGGACTGACGTGTTGGACCAATCGACAGGCCAACAGACTGAGAGGAAGATGAACACTGCCCGTCCACCATCAATACACACTTTGCTGCTCCACATTAACACAAAAGTAATGTCACATTGACACTGAACATTAGCCATGATTATGTCAAAAATAAGTAAATAAATAAATGAACTGTTTCCATCAAATAGCTTGGCGCTAATAAACTAGGCTAAGCAAGGCAAAAGTTGGAGGTGGCTACGTTACACATGGCTGCAATAAACTAAAAAATAAAGGTTAAAGAAGAAGCAGACACAAACTGAAAAACAATACCAGCTGTTTGCCAAACACAAGAAGAAGAAGAAGAAGAAGAAGAAGAAGAAGAAGAAGAAGAAGAAGAAGAAATGTAGGAATTTTAGTTTTTTTCCATCAAATTTTGTCATTTTAGGCAACTTCAAAATGCTCACAAAATACTTTGATAGGAAACACAGTTTCAACTTCTATAGTGCTCAAGTCACTATTGAAGTTGGCAGGTTCCCATTACAATTCCCCAAAATGAAATCCCTAAACCAAGAAAAATTAGAATCCGGTGCCCATTTCACCAAACTTACAATATACAAGTTTTGATTTGCTACATGAGATCATTTTCTCATTGTTCATGTCGATACGTTTGACTCATCAGAACAAACATCAGTCTTGCATGAGTGTGCATGCAGCAAATCACTCTTTTTCTTGTCTCTAACTTGCCAACAAACTTTTGGATGACATGATGGCACCGATATTGAAACCAGTGCAAATGTTGTATATAAATGAAACTTATCTTCTGTACAGGTCCACCCAAAGCTTTTTAATACTTTCAGCAGATCACAGTCTCATACTAACACCTTGTGAAAACCTTGTGATCACTTGGACTAATGTTGAACTTGGCCTCCTCCTGTAAGTCACCGCCCACCAACTGCACGCTGCGTCCTGGTGCTGACAGGACTGATGCCTTGCCAGTGTTTTATAGTAAGTCTTATTGTTCCAGCTTGAGAAAGAAAACTCCCTGTGCTACCCTCTCTCTGTGAGATGGATAAACATCCTCAGCTCTGCTCGTGTATTTTTTCACTGGAGACATTAAAGGATTAGCAGGCATTACATGTGGTCCTGCTGGACCTTCCTGCAGAGAGCAGCGAGCGCTCAAAGAAAGCAAAACAGAGAGGAAACACCTAAAAGGACAGCCCGTCCTCCTCAGAAAAATGACCATGTAGGTTGACCATACTGACGTCTTTTGTGAGGTGCTGACCCCTGTTGGCTGTAATAATTAACTTATTTGTATAAGTTGGATAAATCATTTCCCTGGAGAGCACTGTTAGTGTCCGGTGAGTGAATGGTGAGTTATTTTAACCTTAAGTGACATCAACTACATGATGTAACGCCTCCGCTGGTACAGTTGTAACTGAATTCATATAAATAATGTAGTTATTTTAAGCTAATCCCCCATTTCTTTCACCTTAACCTAACCAATTAGTTTACTTAACTTGAAGTATGAAGTATTAACCAAAGTGTGACAGATCGTGTACGCTTCATACTGGTGCGTCATGTTGTTTTTGGAGAAGTGATATATGTCGTTTTAGGGCTGACAATCAATCGACTTATTCATTCGCTTAGGTAGGAGTTGTTGATGGGGATAATTACACACACACACACACACACACACAACCCAGTGCTCAGACAGGGAAAGTTCTTCTCGTCTCCTCATGTCGATTCAGTGTCCTACCATTTGGCTCCTTTGGCTCAGAACCAATGCAAAGTGACAGAGAAACAGGCCAGAGGTGATGGGAACCCTCTTTAATGCCGGACGGGAGACATTACATGTCACACACACACACTGAGATGCTGCCACAGAAACAAACACACCCTCTCACGCAGCAATCGATTAGTTCCACAGTAGCTGCTGAGAGGAGGGGACGAGTACAAGGGACTCCACTGTGGACTGATGTGTCTATTAGACGGAGGCTTAAACTGTCACTCTTATTAATTTAACTTTTCTCATTTAGTCTTAGATTGAATCTTGACATTTTCATTTTCTAAGTTAAACAAATCTTGAAGCGTAGTGAGCTCATTTCAGTCTGTTCCCAGTGAAATTACCTTTTTTTTGTACAGTGCACAGTCTTTTTCTAACATACAGACGCTCATTTCCGTAATGATTATCAGCCTTTCCCCCATCTTTTCTCAACAACATACACAATAAAAGACGGATTTTATTGGCACTACATTCATGTTAATTTTGCTTTATATCCAAACTACTGTGACACATAACCTTCAATGCAATTCTAGGTTTGAAACACGATACCTCCGATACAACCAATATGAAAAAGAATTAAAATGCATTGCACAGAATTGCATGTGTGAGTCCACTCTGCTGTGTTCAGTTAACAGAGTGTGTGTGAGGCCACCGGAGAGCTGGCAGGACTGTTTGTGCTGAAACACATGACGCCAGCGGAGAACTTTACAGAGAGCTGGAGGCCTCGGCTGAGGCGTCGAGGGATGGAGGGATGAGCAGAAATAATAAGAGAGAGTGAAGTTTAAAGAGATAATGAGGAAGAGACACAGCACTTGTCTCTCTTCAGAGGGAAACGTTATGTGGTGCGCGCTCGACTGATGAAGTGAAACAGAAGAAGACGTGAGGAGGGACGATGACAGATTTCTGCAAAGAAAGGGAGGAAGGGTGAGATTAAGAGAGGAGCGATGCAGGGATGAGGACAAAGGACGGAGGAAGAGCTCGGGTTAAGAGACGCGTGGTTTCTCATGCATCATGTTGGACGGGGGAGAAAAACGAGGGAGAGAGGTGTGCGGTGCGGGTGAGTAATGGACGGAGAGTGGCTTGAAAAATGGAGGGAAAAGAAGATGAAAGCGGACGAAAGAGAAAGACGGATAGAGAGAAAGCAACTGGCCGTCAGGGAGGGAGGAAGATAAGGAGGGAGAGCGAGAGAGAGGAGGGAGAGATGATGAAATGAGGGAGGAAGGGGAGGGTGAGGGTTGATGAGAATCGAGGGTGATGAGGTAACACCCCGCGCTGTGTTTTGATTGGCCCAGCAGGGGAAGATCGGGTATCAGAAACTCTGATAGGCATCCAGAGACGACTGAAGGGGAAGAAGCTTTGAAAATGTCGCTATAGTGTGTGTGTGTGTGTGTGTGTGAGACAGCTTGCGTGTGTCCTCCCTCTCTGGCGCTCGTCTCACTTCCCACAGATTTATCACATGAGCGAGTGTGATAAAAATGCAAGCCGTGCGGGTAGGTTGACATCTCCAGTGAGGAGCAGTAACAGGTTGGCAGGAAATCCCGGGATTTACTCCGTCATGAGTGATCGGGCCGGCGGTATCTCTGCCAGGACAAATCCCCCCCCGAGTTTCAACAATCACAACACAGATATGTGGAGGTCTAATAGCTG
>OMLP01023148.1:0-22092 GCA_900302685.1 Spondyliosoma cantharus | reverse complement strand
TTGTAATGCAGGGTAATCCCCCTTTATGTCCTTGTCCGACAGTGCTTCATCTGCTGGCGTGCGTGTGTGTGTGTGTGTGTGTGTGTGTGTGTGTTTGGGAGGTTCAAATGTCATAAGCTGTCCTGCTATTTTGAGTGCATACATTCCGGTGACTTGCATGTTATTCTCAGGAAAAGGGCACAGCCACTGAATGTCTACCACAGAGGCACAATGGCGAGGCTAATAGAACCGTGTGTACCTTTTGTGTGTGTGTGTGTGTGTGTGTGTGTGTGTGTGTGTGTGTGTGTGTGTGTGTGTGTGTGTGTGTGTGTGCATGCATATGTCTGAGTGCCCCCCAACCCCCCTTTTCCCGCTTCCCATCGTAAAGGATTATTTGGATTTATTGTGCAGGAGGGCTTATGTGCCCAGCTGGCTCACTTGTATAAATTCTCTTTGTATGGTGTATTCTTAAACACACGCGTGCATACACACTCACAGTAGTGTATGACTGCTGCGTATCTGCTCACACTATATTGCCATTTTCCCCAGCTCTTGCTACGGATTGCATGTCTGTAGTGCGTACATTTGTATCCACCCATGGTTGGACTGATCCATCTCTGTTGGCTTGAGCATAGTGAGGAAAAAAGGAACTGATGGCTGTTTTAGTTTCATGTCCCTTTAATTTATGACATCACCAGGGGGAAGGCCTGTGATGGAAGGATGAATCCCTACAGCTCTGCAGCTGGCACACGACAGCTTCCATCCGTTCGCTTTATATGACAAATCTTATTTTCCATGTTTAATATTGTTCAGGCCTATGTTTAACAGCCACTGACCTATTGTTTGACCAGAAGAACCTAAAGATGTTGACTTTAACAAAATCAGCCTTGAGTTATGTAAGATTTCTTCGACCACGATAGACGGGCAACATTTTTAGGCAGTGAATATGGGGGACCCTACATTAATCTGAAAAATTATCCCAATATAGTTGCATACATTTCTTTAAGTGGTTATTATTGTCTGTATTATCAGGGAAGTTGAACGATGTTGTCTCTCAAGCCTGTTTATTCCAGTGCATTTAGTAAATGACCTGTTTGCCAATGTGTCTGCTGTTCAGGAAGAATCTCATTAGCTTGTCGTCTGGTTGTGTTTGTGTCTATCAGTTTTTTCTGAAAGGAATCAAAGAGAAAATAACAAATTATATGTTTGATAGTGGCATAGCAGCCATGTCATTTAAAACAAGAAGCACATTTGAAGGGTGGGCAGGACCATATAGTTTTATTATTGGAGTGACATCTGAACATGCCTGGAAAACATTGATAAGCAATAACTCTCATCCTAATTAACAGTCACCACATTTTTTTCTTATTTCAAATGCTGAGCCGACTGACTTGACATACAGACACCAACAATGGCACGCGTCTGAACTGCAGATTTATTTCAAAATTGAACCATCTTAATCACCATAGTCAAATAAGATCTTAACTGACAATCCACAGAATTTTTTTTCAGATAGTAAGCATGACAATATGAAACAGATAATTAAATATAGTTGGTTACAAACTGGGGGCTAGGCTAATAGCTTGTTTTTAGCTAGTTGCTCGTTATCTGAAGGGCAAACAGACAGATTATAGATGCTATCTGAATAATCTCTACCTTCCTCTACCAGTCCCATAAATCACAAAATCCTTGTAGATGTCCCTGTCGGGTGCATTTTACTTCAACTACAATAGATGCAGAAGAACAAACTATCAGTAGTTTTCTGAAGAATAGTAGAAGAATTGTTGACATCTTGTGGTGATGACAAAACCTTCTTACATCAGATTTACTGTGTAGGAAAACAGAGAAACAAAGAAAACACACACTTAATCTAGCCAGCTGCTGCCAAATTGGATATTGTGAATGTAGAACCCACCATGTCACCATGTATCCATTTAAAATAGTTATCTGATCAAATGTTACTGTAGCTCTCTTAAACTTAATAACATTCATAAAGTCTCATGATCATTGTTTTATTCTTGGGAGACCATGATTTGGACCTTCTTCATGTCTGTTCCCTTTGTTAAGACCTTGCATGCTACATAAATTGTCTGTGATTGCTGGTCAGCTTTGTGAAGTCAGAGTTGATCTGAATTTAGATTGAATGAATTACGTTTTAATCAGTTGGAAGTAGCTAACAACACAAAAAGGGCTTCCCTTGAATGTTTGATAAGAGTGTGTTTAATGGTTCTGCTACAGTATCATGGAAAAGGGCAACAGTCAGCCTGACACAAGGCTGTGATGACAACAATTATAACAGCATCACTGTTTGTCACATACATGTCATTATGCAAACTGCAAAATGCTCAGTAAGTTATAATTAGCATGATGACCATACTAAAGGCATAATAGGACACCCTCGCTGTCCTTGTCAGAGTTAGGATAGGGCTGGTAGCAAACAGCTATTTCAAGCACAGTGATATGTATTACAAATGCACAATAGATTATTAAAAAATATTTGCTCTTTTGGGGTGATAACGGTACACTAGCCAATAGTTAATCGATCAATCTGTGTTGTTGTGTTTTCCCTGGGTTTCGGATACAGTTTGTGATGGTAAAGCTAAAGTGGTGGGGTATAAAAAGCACTTTTCTGGGTGATGATAAGTAATCTACAGCAGGTAGGTATCTCTGCCTGCTTTTCACTGGCCGGGCACAGCAGTATATAAATCTTGCAGTTCTATTTTTAGTGCAGTGTTGGATCATCATGTAAAAGAATGGCAAAAATTGCCCCAAAAAATTAGTACAGTAACAGAACTGATTGATTCAGCAATAAGTATATCTTTCATTAAAGAATTGTTTGATTTCACATTAATCTATCACTCCCCCTCCCCTGCGAGTGTGCTTGCCTGTCATCAGCTGTATTTGTCACGAGCCAAGTTGTTAGGTAACAGTTGCAAAGAAAAAAACAGACCGTCTGCAAACCGCTTCCCCTCCTATTAGCATGGCTATCACAGGCTTAGCATAGACTGTGTGAGGGCAGGATTACAGTCAGGTGTTAAAATTGGATGCTAATCCTTTTTAGCTCTGCTTTTTAAAGCTCTGTGCCATGGCCAGCATGGTTGTCCCTGGGTTACACACAGGGTAGAAGACATGAGGTGATTACTTCATTTTAGTTCAAAGAGAGGGAGACAAGCATTTAATGATTAGTGCCAGTGTTAGTGACAACAGCCACCATCCCTTTTGACAAAATATAGTAGATATAAACAGGTTGTTCTTAACATAACTGTGAACTGTGACCTCTAAATGATGATTATAACAAGGCATTTTCCCCACTGTAAAACCAGAAATCAAACATTCTTTCAGAAAAGCATTCCTCTGGGCAGTTTTTCTTTTCTGAAAGAACCCTTTCCCCTTTAATTTACAGTGGTCAAATAGCACTTACCATGGTCATTTGCTATGAATTTCCTGAGTTTACTGCAAGTGAGATTACTGCATCTGTGGTTGTGGTGCACAATGTGTGTACATCATTGCTAGTCAAATGACATTTTAAGTAACACATCTCCTGTTTGCTGTTTCTGTACTTAGGAGAGCCTGCGCTTGTGTGAAATTTACTTGGCTTTACTCAAGGTAGCCAGGTGCAGTATGGGATTCTGATTCCATTGGACTCTGAGGGTAGGAGCTGTAAGGAGATGACGCTGACATCATCGTGACAAATGCAGACTTTTAACAGATTAGATTTCTGACTGTTAAAGGACAGTGTTACTCAGCTAGCCTTAGCAACCCACATGAAGGCCGGTTTGACCCTAACCCGGACCCGTAAGTGGCCCTAATGACCCTGAAAGTCAGAGCTCACATGTGTCCTCAATGAAACAGCACCTGGATTTACCGTGACCTAGATGACTGAAATCTTTCATCAACAGGGTCTATCCATCTTACATTAACTGATTGCCATGAAATTAGGCATGACATTTATGGCACCCATGATCCATAATTGATTTGATAACACTCCTCAGCTTTCAACTAGTTTGCCAAAGTGAGATTTTGAAAACCAATGGGATGATTACCAGGCAGTTTTCTTTGTATATTCCTGGGTACCAGAGGAGTAAACAGCGTGGTTAATTAAACCAAATTAAACCCATCGATCCTTCCTCTAGCACTACCATTGGTTAAAAAAACATTCCCTCAGACACAGGAAACAACATCACAATCTGACAGATGGACCACCATGGCATTTTTCTCATGCCCCCTAGCTACAACATTCTATATTTTGGACACTTCCTCTTGTTCCACCTTCAGGCTGGATTGTACATTTTGATGTACAAACACTACACAAAATGTCCTAGAATCCTATTGTTAAATTGTTATAACTTTTTCTGATCAAGTGGGCACTCCAAATAGGAAAGTCCTTTTGAGTTTAATTAACCCGTGGCATTTCCTGTAGCACAAACATGAGGAGAAAGTTGGTCCCAGTACTCTGAGGGCTCTAAGAATAGCAAAATCTGTATGTTGTTGGTGTCTCTTCAGTATGTTGTCAGAGTGTCCTTGAATCTATCCAACAATTTTGTGGGTTGTAATGAACCCTGCAGCCTCTCGTGGTCACTAGCAGGGCTTCAGACTTGTAGTCTTGTTAATCCTGGTTTAGAATCAGACTGTCACAGGGAGGCCCAGTACGTATGCCGGGTTAAAACTTGGATAAACCCTTGACTGGAATGCTGCAGAGTAAAGGGCAGAGAGGACACAAGGCCATATGGCAGGCACTTCATTCCTTTAATGGTCTTTTACCTGACTTTATATGAATGATAAGTATTTGCTCTTGTGAGTTGTTGGATGGTAAATAGTAATTTTGATACAACTGAATACACATTAAGATCAACGTTCTTTGTCAAAGTGACTCAGCTGATGGGACACAAGCATGCATGGTCATGTCCACTGACTCAGCTCGTCAAAAGCATCTCACCATAAAAGATCATCTCTTTCAATTGGCTTGTAATGACAGCAACATGATATTGCAGCTGAGATCCCTGTGGAACAACCAGTCTATGTTGTATATGGGTCTAATGTCAGCCATCTGACTTCAGATTAACATTAACTCATCACTATGATCAATTTAGCCATAACAGGGTTGCATTTCTATTAGCTTCATGATAAATAATGCATTTCTAATAAATATTGAAAGACCTTAGTTTCAAGTTTGTTGGCTATAAATGTGACAGCAGCACCATACTGATTGCATGAAGCTTACTGTATGCTATTGAATTCTTTCCTTTTTCTGAGGCCTGCTGGCATGAGTATTAATCATGTATTAATATTTACTGCAATATCTATGTATTTATATTTATACATTGGGTTTATTCTTTCTGCTTATTCTTTAACTTACAGGCATGCATCTGTTCTATCGTACTAGACGCAAACGCAGTGATTCCACTCTGTGTCCAACTCATTTTGAAAAGCCTTGGAGAAGGTTCAGTGATGTCAAATAGTCAGCATATCTTCTGTCATCTGTGGTCTTACCATCACATCAAATAGGCTCTAACTCTCTCTCTGAAGGACTATGCTGCCATATGGATCCCCAGGAAACGACCAGAAAGCTGACTTATGTCTCTTTTAATAATGAGTAGGGCATCGGGTCCCAAGTGCAAATACTCATAAATGGGTATTTAGGTGTGATGATGGTAGTACACAAATAAAAAATGATGCACATGTTGGTGAAAATATTTTTCGTGGTATATGTTTCCTTTTTGAGGATGTCTGACTGCTCCCTGTTGCAGACCCAAATGAGTAATTTACTGTCATGCCATTGGCCCAAACAAATAACTCGTGGGCTGATGTATCGGAAACAGCCCTCAGTGGCCATGCAGAAATTTATGATGATATGAAACAGTGCAGCAGACAGTCTGGAAATGAATAATGCAGAATTGTATCTTCCTGCCATCCCTCATGATTGGTGCCACATTCTCCATCCTGAGTCATAGTTTGAGTCTGTGTTTCTGCAGTGTCTTCCATTGACACACGGACCGTAGACTCACAAATCTGTTGATCTGCTTTTTGTAGCGGTTAAAAACCTTACATACTGGTCTTGGATGGTTGCAGTCCCTAGTTAGTGATTACTGGACATTTTGCGTGTTCAGCCTTAAGGATATTCCAAGATTTCAAATCACAGAGACAGAAAGCAACCAACAGATAAAATGTTAAAGGCTGTTATGCCAGGGCTGTTGGGAGCTCTTCAGGAATGTCCTGCAGTAGTGCAGAGTAGGAGTAATGTGGGACTGCTTTAATAACATGTAATTGTTGCACATGTGTGTCCAAGTAGTAACTGTATGCATTGACTTGTGGCCTCAAAGCATGACTAAAATACCAATGCAGATCTGATGTTTTCCTTTGAACAATTAGAGTTAGAGTGAGCTGTTAGAATATATTTAGATGGGAGAATAATTAGATGCATACACATTTTTCAGCACAGATTGATTTAAATGATTAGATTGATTGGAATATGTCCAAAAGATGAGGTTGGTCCATTTTTGACCGTGTCGTCCAAATATGCTCACTTATGGCTCTCAAAAACCAAGATGGTGACAGCCATAATGCTAAACTCAAGGCTTCCACAAACCAGTGGGTGATGTCACGTTTGTTCTGACGTTAGTATATATGCTGGAGAAGTGACGAGTCTGACTCACTGTAAAACTTGTGTGCGCGCGCGTGCGTGCATGCGTGTGTGTGTTTGCGCGTGTGTGTGTGCGCATGTGCGTGTTCTCTTCAGAATTATGCCGGACTCGCAGGAAAGCTCATTGTTAAATGTGTTGCAGTAGAATAGGTCCATTGTGACCGTGCTTGACAGTAAGTTCGACTGAAATTAACGCTCTTCTTCACACCATGTTCGTTCATTCATTCATTCATTCATAGACACAACATCCTCACAACTGCCCTTCCAAATTCCATCTTGTTCTTTGTGCAGACACACACGCACATAGACCAGCTTATGTAATGATGCTTCAAGATTCAGAGGCAGATAAACAGACATGTTTGTGTAACCCAGTGTCAGCCGGGGAATTCTGAGGTTCTCTTACAGCGTTATCAAACTGTTTCCTTCAATGACAAGTCAGATTCCGCTTGAAAAAATAGGTCTTTGTCGAAAATGTCATCAGCTAACCTCCTCAAGGTATTTGTGTGTTTGACAGGATCATGCTTGAAGGACGTAGAGAAGATCACAACTGAAAAGCAGTGCACGCTATACATAATTTAGCATGTAATTTTCCTTGACTTAATAATGTTTTCAGACAGAAAATCTTTTTCCGTGTAGTGGTTGCTTTTTTATTTTCCCATCGGTGTTGCACTGCTTTATTTAAATTGAAATGTTACACATAACACATTAAAGATAAACCGGAAGTAGCACAAACTGTTAACCAACAGACTAGGAATGCTGTTTGCAGCCTGATGGGGCCCACACAGATTAGAGGAGCCTGCTGTCATAACAGTAGGTGATTTGCTGTAAAAGATGCATGGCCTTATTTAATCAGTGGCTCTAGTTTTATCACACTGTTGTGGTTTATGATAAGAGAGGAACAGAGGCCATCTCTGATGGATCCATCAACAAGCAGAATTCAGGCCAGCACCAAATAAATGTGGTTCAGCGTCCTGTTGATGATCTTATTGCTGCTGTGTAGTTGTGTGATACAATACATAAGTCTTATTTGCACAAATTGTTTTGAATGACATGATGTGCCCTAACCCTAACACCATAAGGATGTGGTCAGGTCACGGCTTAGATCCTCTGTGAGCCTAACTGTGCCTAATCACAAGGTCTCCCTATATCTCTCACTCAGCCCTGAGACATTAAAATGCTGCTTTCATAATAGTGTCTTTTACAGAATCCATAGCAGTGCAGCAGGGAGAGAAATCCACAGTACCCAATTAGAGGAGAGAAAGACAATGAAAGAGACATGCAGAGAAAGAAGCTGACACAAGCTGGGAAATAGAAAGGGAGAGTAAAAAGTGTGCTAAAAAGAAGAGGCAGTGAAAACAAAATGAGGAGGAATGAGGTGCAGATGGAAAAGGAGATGAAGTGAGTTAAAATGTCCAAATAGGATAGCGTGAGAGTGGAAGAGATACATGGAGGGCAGCAGTGCGTGTCAGAGCCCAGGAGGGAGAAGGCAAGAGGGAGACATACAGAGAGAGGGAGGGAGGGAGGAGGACAGAACGATCATCATGAAAGGCCTGTATTTTGATGAGTCACTTCGTTCTTTGTTTTGTTTTTTTGGGAGTCTGATCAGCTCAACTGGTGGGAGGGGTGATTTTAGAAAGCATGAGAAGGAGTTGAACTGACTTTGTGCCCAAGATTTTACTTTGTTTTGTTTTTTATTTGTCCTTGTATCTGTATTAGTATCTTAATTTAAAATGGCTCCAGGTACATCCTCATTTCTGTCAATAAAAATCAACAAACTCATGGATGGTTTAACAATGCATTGCTTTGCATCATCACTTACGACTATGGATTAGTGGTGATTGTTTTTTTTCTCCAAAAAGTTATTGCTCTGGTGGCATCATTTTTATTTTCTAACTTTGCTCATCCCACCATTTCCTTTCCATGTGATTACCTTTCTCTCTCTTGAAAAGTCATCCTCTTTTGTCCTGTTGATGTGAATAACTTCCCTTCTTTCTTTTCCTTCACCCTCTTCCTCCTGCATTATCTGTCATATAATAGAAGGGGAGTTGGCTAGACATGGTGGTGGCAGGGAAACCCTCAGGGAAGTTGGATTTATTTGGCAATATAATAATGTGCTTCCCTGCATAATGTATTCTGCTCCCAAGCTGACTGTTAGTGCTTGGCTGGATCTCCGTCGACTCTGCTTGATTAATGAATTCACAGGAAATCTTATTGCAGTCAAATGGATTACATTTTGGTGGTCGTTTCATTTGTTTATAGCTAAAACATCAGCATTAATGATCATTCTGAGTATTTATGCTCTGATGAGATGCTCTGTCGTGTTTTCTGGAGTACCCGCTTACCTTCATCTTGCATCATCTACTTCAATCAGTGATATCCTTAGTTTCCAAAATAATACAAGCCCCAGGGAAAAAGTGTATGTATGTATGTATGTATATGTATGGAAATGTATAAATATATGTATAGGAAAAATGCAAGGGGGGGATTAGAGGCATACAAAAACAAAAATGATAAAGAGAAATTGATAATTACGCCCCTTTATCATAGCATGTCTAGTCATTGTAATTCTACTAATGTTGAATACATCAGTTTCATGCTGATTTTTGACTCCAATAAAACAATTTTTTTGCTCTTTGAGCCTGAAAGCTGCATGAAAACCTGTCTTTTATCAAGGATTTAAGCTAAAGTAATTCAACATGACCTCAAACCATCATAAATATGTCCACTCTGAGGGAGTAGCATGAAACACTGATATATGAGAAAAAAAAATGGACTGCTGATACCAGTTTTTAATTTTTCTTATTGGGCTTCAGTTTTTATGTCCCTTACTTCCTTCCTGCCTCCTTCCATTTTGAACTATTTCCTTTCATCTCTAGGATTATTCGAAAAAGTGGCATTGTATTCGTCAGTGTCTGTGTGACAAATCCCCTCTCGAGCCATATCTGTAAATGTGTTTGGGTCCTGCACTCCGTGTGTATTTGCACTGTATGGCTTTGAGCCAGACCAGTGCAAACAGATGTCAGTTTCAATCAGCGAAGGATGCACTAGCACAGTGACGCAGAGACACAGCTACAGGAAGAGATTAGTAGCGTTTGGATTGATACTGGTTGGGTTGCGAGATGTAGTGACGAGGGAGGGATTGTAAGTTTGGATGGCTGCAGAGAGAGTGATGGAGAGAGGGATGTGGGTATTTAGGGTAAGGGAAATGTGATTCATGAACTGAGGATTTTGAGGATGTGATTAAAGATAGAAACAGCGTGTGTACAAGTGCATCACCAGCTGTGGTTGACAGGTTTTCTGGCTGTACTGTTTGCACAACGAGTTTCTGGTTGTGTGAGTGTGAGGCTTTACATCTTTGCACTCTGTGTGCATTACATTGTTGGCCTGGTTAACATTCAGGGTTGTGTGAAAGAGCAGAGGAGAGAAAACAGTTTGTAATTCAGTATGTTTACATTCACTGATTTGTGTAACTCAAGTAAGATGTGTTTGCAGACATGACATGAGGTCATTGTTACTGATCTTTCAGACATGGCTAGACAAGCACTGATCCATTACCTGACTAACTTGTATCACTAATTCACAACCAGTCATTATGAGTCTGTGTGCATACTGTTTGTGTGAGGGAGAGTTAACAGTCGGTGATGACAAATCTCAGTTTGATGTCTGCTCTGTCTCAGCAACAGAAAATGCAACACTGATGACTGAGGTGTCATGTTGGACTCAGGGAGTCAGAGACTGTTGACAATTATGTAACAATCTTTTTACCCATGTAATGTATTCTTTAAAAACTGATTGCAAAGACTTGAACAAATATTTTGTCCGTTAGGCTCTGGCCAATAAAATGTCACAGCTGATAAGTTGGCCAATATTGGCTTATCACAAATATGTTGGTATTGGGCAATACAACTGCAAAGCAGGCCCTTACTGTTTCACCAAGGCGCGGCTCACCATTAATCTTCCCATCCTGCAGTCAGAGTTAGAACCTGTCATATTACAAAGAAAACATTATTAGAACAACTATTGTTAAAACAGTTTGTACATATAAGATTGAGAAGCATTAATTAAAAAAAAATGTGCCCATCTTACATTTAAAAATTTAGACAAAAAAAGCAACAACCTTGATCTGAACTGCGTGTGCTGCTGTGCTACCTGTCATTCAAACATGAAAACAAGGTCTCTTCACTTTTATCCAAATAGGGGGAAATGGCACCACAGCACTTGTGACCAAAAATATATGTGCATGTGCAGGCCCCTGTCAGCCTCGGAGCCCCAGGGCACAGCAAAGCAAAGGTTACAACGTAGATATTTACACCAGTGGTTGAATAGTTTTTTTATCATATATCTGACACTATTAATTCAGCAGGAGATAAAACATGCCCAGTAATGTCCAGTGCACCACAGGGGACTGACTGCCATGGAAATAAGTTATTTATTTAAAAAAAAAAAAAAAAGGTTTTATTTATTAGAGCACAATGAGTGCACAGTGTTTTCCAATCAAGCAAAACCCTAACCAAAAACATAACTTAATATTAATTTAAAAAATAACTTCATCCTAACTTCAAATTGTATTTTTTCAACTTTCCCTGAATCCCAACACAATTGCAACTAAAAGGCAGTCTCATTATTAATTCATAAAAGTAAACAACTAAGTGGAAGTCTCATTATAAATTAATAAAAGTAAACATTCCTATTATTAGTACATAAATAGGTCTGTCACAAACACATACAGTGCTACTGGCCATGGTCCTTTGGCCATAACAGGGTTTACTCCTGCATTCAACACATTAATGTTTATACCTATACAGGTTTGCATGTGTGTTCATGTGATCATAAATGATGCTGGAGAGACGGTTCTTCTGCCTGTCGCTGTCCCAGCAGCTATCAGATGGATGACTCATAGCAGATAGAATTTCATTAGCAGACATCAGGCCTTCCACAGAATAGAGGAGCCATTGATTTTCACCATATCAGCAGGGAGAAAGACAGAGGGGGAGAGAAAGGGGGAAGCGGGGAGACATGGGAGTTAGAGGTGCAGAGGGAACTGCAACTGAGAGAAAACTGCACATCAGTGAAACTAAGCCACATGGCACAAAGCACCTGTCATCTGCAGTCTCACTGTAAGACACTGCTGAGGAGAACTGAAAGAAGAGTTGCTTGTACACTGTTCAGTATCTGTATCTATAATGAAAGATCGCCCGCAAAGGATTTCTGATATCCTGTTTAGTATGTGAGTCATTTTTTTATGCAAATATTGTTCAGAAAATAGTTAAGATTCACCTGGGGAGGACAGAGAAGAGACTTGTTCTTATGGGGACTGCACTTTGTGATTCCAGCTGTATATCAGCTCCTTTTGTTTTGGGCTTTTGACATGCGGTGTTACAGCTTGGCATAGTGGTAACTGTTTTCACATGTTGAATACTCAGAGCAGCCTCTCCACATTTGCCCCCAGACTGGTTCAGTGAACTGTCATGATTCTAGTTAGTCCTGATTTTATTTTTATAAAATGTATTTTGACTTCAGCCAGTGTTATGAACAATAGGAAATGGGCTTACTCAAACCATGAATGTCTTGACAAAAATAAAAAGCAAGGTTCAAGTTCATGTCTAGTTTAAACCAAGTGTCCAACAATGGTGGACAGTTTGTGGGAAAAGTGTTTTCGGGCCACATTACATCACTTGACGATGTAATTACATGGTTTGGCCAATGCAAAAACTGTCTTCAAAGCTGGGCCATCTGTAAAACTGTTGACAGACACCTTTAACTGTAAGCAAGATCAATAATGATTCTTTCTATTTTACGAAATTTGATCCATGGAGGTTTTATATCTGTAAAACTTTCCTCAAGCCGAGATAAGTGAAAATCTGTGACAAATTGTGAGTTCAATGGGTCAAGAAAAGGCTCACAAGCAGGACTAGTGGGAGAAAGTCTATTGTGCATATTCAGTGGGCCGCATAAGAAGGAAGTAAACCTGTAAGCATGCACCAGGCAAGCAATTGGCATTGGACTGAATAGGCGCCATTTTTGGGTCTGGTATGCAAATCTTGATGCCTCAAACAGATTAATCTCTACTATGTGATGTTGATGAATGTTTTAAGTGCTGACTCTTAATTCCTTTTGCTTGTCACCCTAGTTGAGGGTAAATCATCCTATAACCATGCAGTGTCATGCCACGTCAGATGGACGGAGGAGGTCATGTAGTGTCATGAGTTGACTTTATTTTATCTCATCAGAGTTGATTGTGCATTGTTACAAAATCAGCATTGGAGAAGTGACAGACTGATAAAGGCCAAACAGAACAGGAACAGCAATAGATTAGAGACGAGGAAAGACAGATTGATATCAAAGTGTTTCAGAGTACATCAGTCTGTATATCGCCATTAGTTTGCTCGGGTTGCTGCTGTATCTCTGTCAGAGAGGAGGGACAAATAGGGATGGTTCTTCAGAACCGGTGCCCAGTGAATCGATTCCTTGGAACTATATGGACTATATGATGTAATGTTACTAGTAATGTTATTTTCGTCTTCCATTGCGCTCTCCTCCATCTCCGCCATGCTGCTTTGCCTCTGTTTACTCCCGAGCGACCAGTGCCGTAAACGAGTCCTTGCAGGTGACGTAAAAATGCTACCACAAAGCAGTAGTGTTTACTGCATTTACATTCGCCTTCATACAATGAACTTGTTGAATGAACTCAAAATTTGGATATCAGTCATTCCGACGTTGAGTTGTGCTTTACACGGCATATTAGATCACAACTGTAGTGTATGTTAACGTTAGTGTAGCAACAGTGCTAAACAAGTAGCCTACACATTAAAATTGCGATATAAACAACAGAGGGTTATATCCTATGGTAGACATTTTTATATCGCACTACGATATATATTGTTATATCGCACAGCTCTACTGGTATCTGTTTTGGAGTTACTGCTAAGTTCAATTCTGCAACTCTGTAAGGACACTCCCACCCAGAGTTGCAACTCCCCTTTAGTTAGTTAGTGGGTTTGAACTGAAGAAGCCTCTTGGATGAGAGGTGAAACACCTTCAAGAAACCTACACATGTCCAGTTGCCTACGATACAGCACTTAGAATTACCATGACTGAAAACCTCTAAAATCTTTCAGAATCAGTAACTATAACAAAACCCCATTTCCCCCACAAAATTCTGTGAACCACATTAATGTAAACCGTGTTTTCATGGCATTCAGTTTTTGAATGGCTAGAATGTAATATACAGTATATGTTTCTGTTTCATATATTTGTGCTTGGTTGTTTGCCCATCATATACCATCTAAGATGAGTCTATTTAATAGCATGGGCCATCTAAAGTGTGTGTTTGTTGATGGTTGTATGAATGTGGTGATGCGTTGGGACAGGGCTGTGGTAATGAGCCTTGGCAGCATCTTGCTTTAGTATTAAATGCACATCTCATCCCTTTAAAGGCAGTAAAGCATGTTGAAATGCAGTGAAATGTTTATAATGCCGTGGTTGGCTCCTGCAGCATGCCCGGCAGAGGAGGATATTATTGCAGCTCACAGCTCTAATCACTCATCCTTGGCTATCAATCAAGCCCTTGCCTCATCTCCTCCTCACACACCCTCAGAACTTCTGAGGTCCACATTACAAGGACACATTTAATGGCATCCCAGAATGCTTATAATCATCAACCCCAGTTAAATAGTTTTCTCATTATTCCTATTGTGTGTTAGGTTGAATTGTAAAAATGCCCAGGTTCTGGTGTTTTGTGGTTGTCTGTAACTTCAAGGTTGCTGAGAAGTGTGTACGGTGAGAGATTTAACGGCAGGCTTTAGAGAATCTACTCTTTGTGTAGAAGTACAACAATAAGGACAAACTCAAAGAAAGATGGGGTTAACAGCAGAATGATGACAGTGTTATGAACACAGCGTTCTTTTTTTCTACTTTTAAAGGTTCATCATTTAGTTAGTGACTTCTTGTGTCATCCAGTAGTAGTTCCTATATATAAGTATATTTGATATTTAACTCCAGCTTTATATATGTTTAAGTACACTTAATATTGATTTGGTTTTAAAATATTTAAATATTAGACAGTTGACTCTGTGAGGGAAGACACATAATAAGGATCTTTTGTCAAATTCTCTGACATACAGTTATGTATGTGGAGGAGTAGCTATAATCCAAATCATCCTATTGCAGTTCCTCAAATTGTTCACTTGAGACTGACTCCAAAAGTAAGTCAAGACTTCATGTTAATATGTCCAACTTTACAGCAGAAACCTTCCCGTGATCCAACCTGTGTTGACGCAGGATGACATTTCCTGTGTCTGTGTGAACACAGCTTACTTGTTAGTCCAGGCTAGCTGGGTAGCTTACAGCTAGGTGTATGTGTTACCAGGCTTTTTTAGGTCTGACTTGGCTCCACCCATGCTCCACGTCTTTGCTCATTTTTGAATACACCAGAGTTAGGCAGACTCCGGGGCTACCAAGATTGGGACGGCCCGACCCGCCGACATTAAGCTTCACATACAACTCTTCAGTAGCCTATAGGTGATGTCAGCATTTTTTTTACAATCAGTGAAATCAGAGCAATATTGACTTTTTGTGCAGTACTCAACTCTTCTTGCTGAAATTAAAACAGTCTAGTTGTGGCCACTTCCACATACTGTCTATTTTCTGTCATTGTATCCTGTTGCTGCTGCGGTGATTCAATATTATCTGTTTGCTCTAGTCGCATATCTCAACATGCAGCTTAGACCTCAAATTAAAAAAATTGACTTACACATTATTGTACATTGTAGCTTCACCTAACTTCCCATTGTATGTGGTGTTTATCAATAAAATGTACAAAACACAAGGCATATTACATCCTCTTTCTTGTCGCTAAGAAGAACAATTGACACAGTCAGTAAATCATTCTAATAATCAGAATATTATTCAAATCGTCAAGTGGCTCTTACCCACATTTTCTCCCCAAAGGGGCTTCCGTTTGAATTTACTAACTGGAAAGAGAACTACAATGTCACATGTTGGTGTTCACTCTACTATCTTCAAATATTGGGTAGAATTTTTTTTTTTCTTTCAGGCCCAGTCTTGAAATCTGTCACAGATTTAATTTCCGCTACCCTACAACATTTCCTTTATCATGCCATGCAAGACCAGATACAGGAGATGAAGCTCAGCAGAAAAAGAGTAGTTGTTCTTATCAGCAACTGCTATGTGTTTTAGCTCATGATGAAAAGAAGTCTGGCTTTATTTATTAGTAAGAAAGAAGTAGGTTGCTGTGCTGTTGACTGAGCAGCACTAATTAAAATCCCTGTAGAGTTTTCTAGCTGCTACTAAACTTTGCCTGTGCTTTTGAAATACATTTCTATATTTAGATGATCCAATTTGTGTCATCCTTGGCAAACCGTGTGTGTGTGTGTGTATGTGTAATTTTGACAACTGCACTTGGAAAGAAAAATTTGATTAGTTTGTCTGAAAACAACATTTATTACATTATTAGTTGCTCACTTCTTCATGCATGGCGGAACAGTGATAGTACACATCCATCTGTATTAGTTCGGATTATATAGATTATTGTGGTATGTTATATTTGAGAATGTTGCTGTTTTTTTTTTACCTCGAGCAATGAAGGGAATATCCCTTATTTAGTGATGTTTGCTGCATTGCTGTCTCAGCGCAGGAAAACAACCACACACACACACACACACACACACACACACACACTACGTATGCCACATGCGTAGATGTGGAAGAAGAAATAATCGTTTGTACTACACAAGACAGGTGTCAGCGTGTCCTCTTCCCTGGCTATAAAAGTTAATTAAAGAAAAGGAATTTTTATTGTGCTCGGTTGCTCAAGCACCGGCAATGGGCTGCCGCTTAATAATAGCCTCTCTGCTGTCAAGAGAGGTGTATAGCTGAGTGATAGTTAACTGCAGATGTGTGTACACCATGTAGGTGCAACCTGGGTTGAATTGTTTGAATGTTTTCTAGAATTCCAGTCTAGATATTCATCCTATTTCTGTATCTTCTATGACTCATATATGACATTAGAGCTGTAGAAAATTTGCTTGTTCCAACTTCTTAAAAATAAGGATTTTCAAGTATTCGTTGTAATATTATAAATGAATTAACGTTGTCATAGTAAATGAAAAGTCTTTGGACTTTGAAGTGTTGGTTTACGTGAAAGAAAATTTGAAGATGTCCCTATGGACACTGGGAAATTGTAACTAGCAGTGCTCACAAGCGCTTTCTGTCAGTGTTGATGACCTTCTTTTAAATAAGACCACAATTAATGGTTTTCAACATTCATAAAGATAAAAAAATATATATCTGTCTTGAATGAACAAGAGAAAGATTTGCTCTGGACTAGGGTTGCCACAGTGATGGAATATTACCACTGACTAAAAAGCTTGAAGTAAAACTTGACATTAGTAAAACTTTCACACTGTTCAGAATATCCAGAACACACCCACATCAAGTACACTGCACCCATGGTCATGGTATAGTGTTTGAGATTCCAGTCTCACAGAGGCGCTAACGGGATATCTCGTTAGAGTTAGCTACTTTGTGGAACTTAAAGAAAACACTATGCTGGATAGTTATTGGCTGATTGTGCCAAATTGCTGCCCTCAGACTAGAGGCCTACATGTAGTTCAACTTTAATTACCAGGAAGAACTTGGTAGTAAATGAGGTGGCAGTGGAGGAGATGGGAAAAGGAGGAGGGGTTGGGAGGAATGATGAGATGGAGGGGGAAACCGAGATGAACGGAGCAGTGCAGCAGTAAAGGATGCATTAAGCAATTAAAGTTGGGTAGCAGCAGAATGAAGTGATGCGATGATTTTTCCTGTAATTGTCATAGCTATCACAGATGATTAGAAGGCAGAGAAGCAAACGGTAACACTATGCTGTACATCAGCATGCTGCTTTGACAGTTTTTCATACATAATCACAGTCAACTGAATACACACAAATAGTGTCGATATAAAACACGTCACACGTTCAACACTGTATTATGACAAGATAATTGTATGTATTCCCTCAGTAATTAAATCTAATGAGATCCACCAGAATCAAATTTGCTTTCATAAAACCAATAGTAAAAATGAATCTGCCACTGAAATGTATCTAAATATTCTCACCATCTGCGCACTTATGCTTAAATAATTATGTTTGCATCAATATTTGATGAACAACAAAGACGTTAGCGCCCTGCAGTATTTTTGAGCTTGAGCCATGGGATTATGTTAACAGTGTTCACACAACCTCATCTATGATTCAGTTATTGCCAGAACCCAAGCCACCACTGTTTTACTCCTCACAGCTTTGTCGAGCCTGTCTGTAGGAGAGAGCTAGTGGAAAGACAGAAGCTAGGCTACAGAATGGAAAGATAGGTATAAAAAGGAAGACGACAGAGAAATGTAACCTTTTGTGGGTGTTCAGTTTGAAGCTGTAACTGCAGTCCCCCCCCCCCCATTCTCTGTTTTTTGCTCCGTTCAGTCCTTCCCTCCCTCCTGTTACTGCAGGTCTTTCCAGCTCATTAATGCTAATTTATGCAGCCTGGCTGGCACAAAACCAGCAGGGAGGGGTCCTCTCCCTTGATTACCAGCAGTGAGAGCGGGGGGTGTGGGAGGCTGGGGCGAGGGTGACCTGGACAGACACCTCATTTAATTTAATACATTGGAGCATGCAGCAGCGGGGGAGTTGAGGCGAGGGAGGGAGATAATCAAGAGGCTGGGCCCTTATAAATGTGCTCTGAGATGACATGGAAGAGATTGGATTTGGAAACGAAGAGCAAAGAAGAGCAAAGCCAAGCGGAACACAATTGATTGATTCCATTCAAGTGATCGCAGCCACTGATGAGGAATGAGTTATTTTAATGTTTTTCTGAGGGAGGAGGATCTGGAGGAGGAGGATTAAAATTCAGCATAAGTGTTTTCATTCCCTATTCCTTATTCAGCAAACTATCCCTTTTACAGTCCCAGTTGCAGAAAGAGATAGTCACCATTAATTCCTGTTATGCTGCAAAATACTCCACAAATAGCTAACTCACCACATGAAACAAGGCTAGCCTGGTGGATTTCTTAAATACAATGAGATATAGAAAACCACCAAACTTAGTACCAAAAATGATTAAATCCTGAATGTGAATCCCTCCATAATAAACAACAATTGTATATTTTTCAACTGTCATGCAGAAATATTCCAAGAACTACTCATTAATACAATTCGTTTTAACCAAATTAATGTTATAGATGACAGAAAAACAGAAACATGTTTGCTGTGTAATGTTATCCAACCGAAAACCCCTGAGATTATCGAAACCCACAGCGTGTTGGATTTTTGTTGAGATTGCATCATAGAGGCGTTAAAGGTCCTCTTTGTAGAATTTTGGGGATCTATATGGCAGAAATGGAATATAGTAATAATAATTAGGATTAAGATTAAGAATTAGGAATCATCACAATTAGTTTTCATTAGTGTATAATCAAAAGAAACTCTTAGTGTGTTTTTTATCTTTGAATGAACCTTTTATATCTACAGAGAGAGCTGCTCCTCCTCCACATAGTCTACTTTATGTACACAGTAAAGTGGCTCTATAGAGCACCTGCTACATTTTTAGCATCTACCATGATGAGAGTTATACAGTTGGTTGCAATCTGCACCCTCACAGCTAGATGCCACTAAATCCTACATACAGGACTTTCAAATGCACAGTGTAATTCTGCCACTTGGGGTCTCTCGATCAAAAAAAACCCTAAAGATTTTGAGTGGTGTGTGGTCATCATGAGGTGACCCCCCTGAAGTTGTAGTGGCAAGCACCCAAATGATGCACCATTACCTTGTGTAATAATAACATACTGATAACATACATACTTTCTCTGGGTTTGAACATTGTTTGAACCATTTGGGATATCGTAAGTCAATAACAAAATATACACATTTTAATGCAGAACTGTTACATATTATATCTTGAAGTGAATTCAACAAAACCCCCTAATATAATGTTTTCCAATCCAACGTCACCGTATACACTGTCCTCGATTTAACAACTCTCTGACATAGTGTCTACTAAAGTTTTACAGAGGTCATGTTAATTGCAGGCTTGTAGTAGTGGAGACCATTACTATATATGGTAAATGTTGTTAATATTTGTTGGGTCAGACAACGTAGGATTTTGCTGTCACCAGAAGATGGGAAACTAACAACTTAACTTTAAACAGATGTACCCTGATCTCTGGCTCAGCCCCAAACTCTAGGAAGATTAATCTTTTAGCATCCAGGCCCCAGAATTCAGATGTAATTGCCATGTCTGTCAGTGGCCCATGTTACAGTACTGCAACTCTTTACGGAAAGCTGATACATGGACCCCCTCTTTTTACTTTCTTTTGAAGATGAGCAGTCCCATCCTGGGGCTAGTGCACCTTTCAAAACGTCATCTGAGGGTTGACACACCACCCACCCGTACCTCCATCCATACTGTGACGAATGGCAGGAAATCAGATGGTGGCCATGACAGGCAGATTATGAGATCCCTCTGTCTACATGACTTAGGCTCGTCTCTGCTTCTTAATCGTTAAATGTGATTAAACCAAACAAACGAAGCGTTATTAGATTAGTCAGAAGGACATGCAGTCTTTGTTGCTGATTATCTTTTCCTTTTAATGAAATGCTGCTTGAAATTAACATTGCTTTCTCTAATTTGATTTAGCATTGCCCCAAGAAGTACCAGACAGCTCTCATTTGCCTGTAGACAGTTTATGATCCTTGTCAGGGGCTTGACATCGAATGTTGGAGGAAGGCAAACATTTCTTTTTCCTCTGCAAAGTTCACAGGAGCTGATTGAGTTACTGGTGCTGCACTATATGTCTGTAACAGATACTTTTAGGTGAGACCAGACAGAGATGGGTTACTGAAAAAGTCTGAGACACTAGAAGTGGATTAGCAAATGGTAAAAGCACAAAATTGAAGCTGCTAAACAAGAACCTTAATAAAATGTGAAAGTCATAGGCACTGAAATGAATGTCGCAGTCGTCCCTTCAGTGGACACTCAACTATACTAGTGCTAATAGCGTGCGTTAGAAAGCTGTTCTGTGCTTGAATTAAAGAGGGTTAGCGCTTGCATGAATAGCGTGTGTGTCCGTAATTGGCCACGGGTGCTGCATTGTTGTTGGAAATAATCCTGTCAGCATAGTCCTCCTTCATGAGGTTCATTAATTGCATTTTAGATCGGATGCAATGTAGCTGATTCAGGCCCTGCTGTTGAGCCTTCCTCGGCTTTTGCTGCACAAAGCCCCTGTCGCTTCAAAGGTAGAAGGGTTGGGAAAAGGGTGTTTTCAGATTTTTATTTAAATGTATATAGCTTTTTCCATCTCTTTAACTCATAATAATGTGGCTCCATTGTGGATAGAGTGGCAATATTAATTTAACAGCTAGCCATCTTCAGAGTGTAGCTGCAACCAGCTGAGGGCAACACTGATTATTCACATGTTTGAACAATAGACCATGTTTCGTATAGTGTAGTATTTTAATGTCTATGTGTCTATGGAAAACATGGATTTAATATAAAATAGGAATATTTACGACATTTCTGTACTCAAGTAATGCCTAATTGTCCATTTGGTGAAACATAGTTTCAAGTGATAATAATAATAATTTATTAAGGCACAATGAGAAAAATTATTGAATGAATTAGCCAAAACAATACCATTTGGATACTCATACACACCCACACTTTAAGTTACAGAATAAATCACTCAAGCTACCTTCATTGCATGAATGCAGTCAAAGCTCTAAAATATATTTTGCAAATATGTTTCCTAATTTCTGTGGCTAAGGCTTACATTTAAAACATGAACAACAGTCAGGTTCTCCATAGAGAAAGAGCCTTTGGAAGCACTCAAGCAGCCCAGTATATGACTGAAACACAGCTTTCTCTCGTAGAGCCTTGCCTTGGAATTACTTTCCATTTTTATTTTCCTGAAAGAAACTTTAGGAAATCCATTTAGGATGGCCTTTGCAGCTTTGGCTGTCAGAGATACAGCCACTTAAAACCAGAGGTCACCTCCACACTTGTTTAATAGCTACTCAAAGCACCTCAGTGAGTGTATTTTTTGCCCTGACTGGCAATAAATACTCATGGGCGGTGCTGGGTTTATCTTTTCTCAGTGTTTTAAAGGGATACCTTCTTTGTAGAGGAATAAAATACACAAAAACACAATCACCAACCCTGTGGAATTGACTAGTGGCTCCGAGAATTATAGATGGTCTAAAATTAATTTGAATTCACAACTGTCACAATGGACTCCAACATCCAATGTCCATGCAAACATCTCATCCCACTCTTACGGTATATTCCACTTTGTGATTGTCCTGATTGCTATTTGTTGCTAGCATTGTAAGCTGTCCCCTTTGTTTCATGCAGCAATGTTTGTGTAAGTCAGTTCTGATAAACTCACTAGGTGGTGATAAATGGAAGCAGCTACTATACATATAT
>OMLP01023145.1:0-20291 GCA_900302685.1 Spondyliosoma cantharus | reverse complement strand
GGGAGTAAAGGGGGGGTCAAGCAGCTTAATCCCTCTCATTTTGTTGCATGGCTGCTGTGTTGCCTTCAGCCATTGAACAGGAGGAAGGGGATTTTCCAGCAGCTAATTTCTAGGGGGTTTAGTCTGTGTGGTATTAGTGTGATTTCAGGACATTTTTCACAATATCAGTATGTGAGCCACAGTGCAGAAATGTGAAGCCACTGAGCATGTGTTTTCACATCTTAAGAACAGACAGCAAGTTTTCTCCTCGGCCACACTTTTATTGTGGTCACTGAACCTCAGAGGGTTTGTGCAGAGTGGCTCCAGGAATCAGTCAGCTGCAGTATTCATGACCTTCAATTATGTCTCCGACAATTCCAGGAACCTCGTTCCGATGGAGAACTTCTGCTGTTCGGCACACTGGTGCCTTAGTCTTCTGTTTACACACATGTGAAAACATACAGTAGTGAGATGTAGTGTGCTTTGGCATCATTCAATGTACAGCCAACAGTGACTCAGAATTCATTTCATTATTATCATTTCATTCAGTCTTCCTTTTTGCAATATGGGCAAACTACAACACAAAGAAGCTTCTTAATCCATCTGGTGTTCATTTGCAGGACCAGACAGGAAGTGATTTTCAAATAAACCTCAACTGCCACTTGACATGTGGAAACCATGTATTACCTACATCAAACAGATGAATCTGTCCAAATATTTTAGATTGATTTCATTGTAGTCTGTCAGCTTGGAATCTGTTTATTGACTGAGTTAATGGAGCAGCTTGGGGTTTCAGGAGCTAAGGTCTATAGAGAGCTGAAGTGGAACCAAACCAGACATCAGAAAGTAACCTCATTTAAAAATCACAATGGTATTTGGAAGATTACACAAATTCCAAGATTTAGCCATGTAACACAACCATCTTCTGTAGTTTGTTTCTGTTCATGCTATTCGTCAAGTATGAAGACTGTCATGGAGAAAAGAAAAAAATAATTTGCAATTTTGAAATAGTAACTTGAGCTGTGAAATGGCACTGATAAGTGTTTAAAGAAAAACACAGCATTATCCAACAGTCACATTCAAAATACCTAAAACGGCATTAATGAACTTCATGATACATTCAGGTACATCACGTAAAAGCTTAAGTCTACATCACTTGGCACAGCAAAGCGTGTGAGCACCGACAGACTTCAAGGTGAAGTTAAATGTAATTTGTTAACTCAGAGATTTATATTGAATGGACACAAAAGTTTTTTAAAATACACAGGCCCACATCTGTCATTACTGTCTTACTGTCTTCTTCTGTTCATTCTCCACAGCATTTTTAGTAATTAGATGCTAATCATAAGAAGTTCCCATTTATTTCTCCATAGGCAGATTTTTACCACAAATCTCTGAAACTGTTTAGTTCATATCCCAATAGAATCCATTCAAGAAATCAGTCACTATTTCAGGTCATGACAATTTCAGTAAGCAAACAATGTAATATATTTGATTATTTAATATTTCTGTTTTTAGCAGCTTTTCCCATGAGCCTCAGACTGTTGCAAGTTAAAAGTAACCAGATACACAAACTGTCAAGTAGTGAGCCAGGCGAATTTACAGCATTGTCTGAATGGTGTTTCTTTGAGAAGAGATCACAGCTAAGAAGTAATCAAGAGCAGGGCTGGATATTGTAGTTCTGGGCTGCATAAATTCATTTTTATGGGAGCTGAAGTTTTTTGAATGCTAACAAATGAATCGTTGCTTAAGATCATCAAGATTTCAACCTCTAATATGAAGCAGAAACTAATTTGATATCCATCATGGATAGAACCCTGACAACGTGTTTCTGTTGAACCTTTTGGAGATGACATCATGACTTTAGTGCTCTGTTAACTGAATCTGTGTGTATATGTCAGCATTGAGGCAACTAGTGGTTTCATCACCACATCTGCAGCTTGTTTCTCTTTCATTAAAGTGAGCTGAATATTTACAGAACACCTTTCACGTTTCTACAACACAAACACTTGGCCCTCCTTAAATTCACAGACATCAGCATTCTTAGCGCCTGTAAATCAGCAAAGAATTTGCACACACTACACTTTTAATGTCTCCCTGTAAGCTGAAGTTTATTGGTAAGCAATGGTGTGGCTGTAATTGTGGTGTAAAAGGCTACTTAACATATTTATTTTGCTTTCAAAGTGAATGTTTTATAGCTGTGTTAAAGATAATTAAAAGGCAAAGAAAAAGGCTTCTTGTTCATGACAAACCGTTTGCCAGGACTTAATTTAAAGAGTGAAAATGTCACACCTGCTTACCATTGAATGTTAGTTTCCATGTGCCCCACATATGTTTGATTCCTTGTGTTGTTGTTTGAATTGCAGGTTGGTCAAAGATGCACCCTGGGATGAAGTCCCTTTGGCACACTCTTTAGTTGGGTTTGCCACCGCATATGACTTCCTGTATGAGTACTTGAACAAGGGCCAGCAGGAGCGTTTCATCCAGGTGATCGGCAACGCGTCACGCCTCATGTATGAGAAGTCCTACGTCCGAGGTTGGGGGTTCCAGTACCTGCACAACCACCAGCCCACCAACTGTGTTGCTCTGCTCACGGGGAGCCTTGTTTACATGACCCAAGGTTAGTGAATAAGGACTCAAGTCTGTGTAATGTGTACGTGTTTTTGGCCTTGTGGTGATGAAGAGAATGTTGGTCAATATTTGTGTCCAGCACTTTTGCTTAAAAGCAAGACACCTCTACAGCCTGTGATTGTCATGTAAGTTGATAAGATATTCGCAGTGCCCAGAGGGTGTTTACTCGTATGCAAAGCCATTTTCACGATGCATTACTCGCATCAGTTTGATTGCTGCACTGAATTCTTTGTGATTGTTCTCCAGATGAAGTTCCTTTACGTGGCAGTATGCTGCACTAAATAATGTATGTAGCAGCAGAGAAAGGCCATCAGAAGTTGAAAAACCTGCAGTACAGCTTGCTTTGCTTCGATTTGATTTTTGGTACAAAAGATCCAGTCCTGATGTGAGCTAAATGGCAGCTGGCTGACAGACAACCAAACTAGTCACAGTGTTTTATTTGAGGTTTTATTTGTGGTTTTTTTTTTGGTAGAAGGCAACAACAGACTCAACGCTCTGAACACTCTGGAGAGTTATAGCCTGACCTATTTTTGCTTTGTTTCATTTTGTGTTGATCCAAGGGAAAAGTGAGTTTCCTCCAGCTCTGTGTTGCCTTGGGAAGAGATTGTGCTCGGGCACTGCTTGGTTGCTTTGTTTATGACAGATTGTATTTGTTTAAAGTGTGCTTTACAGCCGACCTCATGCAAGATAATAGTCCATACCTAGCTGGGGTGAGAAAATGGCCTTTTGAAAGACTGCTAACACATGATGTATTTGCAATGATAAAAAAAAGCCACTCTCATTTTAGCTGCAGCCTCTCTCAGGTGTCACGTGTTATACTGTGCAGAAGCCTGACTGCATTCCATTTTCATGTATGCATCATTCATTTCCTGTGCAAAGGGATAACATTCAAATATTATTCCGTCAAGGCTGTGATCAGTGGAAAGTTTCCAATAAGCACAGCCAGAAATGAAGAATAAACACTGTCTTCTTCATTTAACATCTGACACAAACATGAAGCCCAGTGTTTACATTTTCGACAAAGTAGTAATTAGTCTTTCATCACTTTGTGCCCAATAATAACATGCTCTGAAAGGGAACAATTCATGTGCCACTCACTGGAATAAGAAATATGCATACTATCTATATGTTTGTCTCTTGGGACATTCTGACAGACATGGCTTAGATAGCCAGATAAGAAGGCAGCAGTAGCTTAGAGAAGTGAATTCCAGATACATGCGTTTGCTTGTTGGTGCCTTGAGGCTAAATGTGTGATTGGACAGAACTGTGCATAGTTCATCTATAGTGAACATCTGTCATCTACCCTGTCTGTCACATAGCCCTCCCACTGGCCACACACACTATGATGTCTGCCAGAGTGACGCATGACTTGCTAGGAATGTCAATGTCAATGCTGTGGGCTCAGGTGCTTGTCATGAAACAGCTGGCCATCCTGTTTAGAAAATTAATAGTAATCAAGTAGTCAAGTAATGATGCTGAAGTCCCACATTCCACATGTGTAATTGAATTTAAGAGTAAGAATATATCTTAATAAAAAAAAAAAAAAAGAGATAAAAAAAAAGTGAAGCTCCCATTTGCTCATGCAGTGCTACGTATAGCAACACTAGTAGTTTAGCTAACCTCCCATTAGCATTGAAGCATTGCCACTTCAAAAATGATGTAATTATGTTTCCAGTAGCAAGCTATATTTACTAAGTTGATGCATAGCATGAGTAAACGCTCTACATTTTTGTTTCTCTTGGAGAGAAAAAAAACTTAGAACTAGCTGGTTGACTACAGCTAGCCAAATCAAACTCATACTCTTTCAATTAAGTCCTTTTAATAAGCCATTTAAAGGACCTATTTGTAATTCCCCGCCACCAGCTTGAAACTAATAGGGGGCAGTATTTCCTCCTATTCTCAGTGTTTAGGTGATTTTTCATTTGTTTCTCTGGAAATTCATTGTTGCAAGTGTTTAAAATTATAAAGACTGAAATAATTACTATGATGTATGTATACATTTACCTACATATTCACCAAGCCTCAGTTGCATTGTTGCTACACAGTAAATACTAAATAAAACATTTGGAGGTAAACATTGATACTACACTCTGAGGACAGCTCATGCTATTGGTGTAACAAACACAGGTCTGTGTAAGCAGGCATACTGAACAACCCTTGTAACCCACATTTGAGTAAAGCTACCACAAAAAGCCTTTCCAGCAGGTTGGAATGTTTCATTCAGTTATTGTCAGCACAAAAAAAACATTCATTCATTGATTTGTTGTCTGGTGCATGAAAAATGAAGGCAAATTACTGCAACAGTCACAAACATAAATATAGAATATAAAATTCACAATAAAAACATTAGGGAATAGTATAACAAATAGTATAGCAATTATGTATGTAGTAGACTCACAAAGTTTTGTACAAAACTCTTCTTGGGATGTGCAAAACTTCACAGTGTAAAGAATACATGTCGTGGGATGATGGTCAAAGATGTCATCTGATGTAATGTATGGAGACAGATGCCCACTGGGGGGTTGGGTGGCTTGTTGATGAGACCAGCTGCAGATGCGTACAAAGATGTGGCAGGGCAGGTAGTTGAGTTCTGACAACTTGTTTTGATTACAACATGTTAGGACTGAGTTTATTATACAGTATGAGCAGTGATATGATCAGGCTAAGATACAGTGTGAACATTTACAATGCCACAGCGTTTGGAATATTTTCACCACAGTGACCTCTGGAAACTCAAACTGGCCAGACAAACAATAATAAAACATGGAGACTGTAAAAAGGGTCATAATAATTAAGTGATGGTAATTTCATTATTTAAATGTAAGTAAGTAAGACAGCAGTTTGGTGATCCTCTTATAATTAGATACATTAGAAAAATAATCAGCAGCTGTACGGTCAGTTATGTATAAGACCCATGCAATTGAATTTCACCAACCATGTGTGATGAGCGAGTCAAATAGGAGAAAAACACATCCCTTTCACAGTCCTCTGAGCTGCAGGGTGATGGTGCTGTAATTAAGACAGGCTCAGTTCCCAACTCTTTAAGTGTTGATGGAAGAATCTGGATGTTCAGACCCAAAACCCTGGCTTAACAGCATGGGGAAAAGATGAGCCTAAGGCCTCAGCCTGCAAGCCATTAGGCAAACGCAATCTAGCCACATTATCAGACTCAGCTGAAACTAGAGAGTTGCTGTACATTACATGCATGTGATGTAGCTGGTCTGGTATGTGTTCCTTTTGACGTGGCTTTACATGATGATTCTCCTATCGTTTCTCTTTTTTGTTGCATATTTGGTGTTAAAGTGATTGCGTTGGTGTAATCTAATTGTATGTTCAGCACTGTGCTACCTCATCCCTTGGGTTTTGATGCCATTGGTCTTTTCTTTGTTCCTTCATGTTGACAGAACAGTTCTTTTTTCTTGATAACAAGCAGCTGCTACTACTGGAAATATAACATATAATATAATCATTGTCAATGTACCTGATATATCCCAGCAAAAATCTACATTATATTCTTATAATCTTACATTACATTTAACTGTACCAACTGTACACTACTTGTCAAACAGCAGGCAAGGTTAGCAACAGCTAGTGAGGCCAAATATTTATAATATATAGCTCGATAGCTAGATGTTTGGGGGTTGGTGGAGACCCAAACAAAGCTAAAATTAGAGTATTAAAATTAGATTCATAATGTGGCTAAGGCTTCAAATTAATGATGTTTTTGTCTCCAAAAGTAGGCAACTGTTTGCTAGTAGCAATAGCCTACTGTTGAGTACCTACAGCTACACTGTTACCCAGCTGCCAAGTGCTGACAAGCAGAATAAATTGATTTAGTTATGAGTACTAATGAATGCATTTATTCTTAGTGTGAAATATGTGGCTGTGTTAAGCAAATTTTTCCATGTGCATTGTAGTGTAGCTTCATTATTAGAATGAAGGTATAGCTTAAAATGAATAGAGCAGTTCGTAGCTTCACCAGCTAGTGTTACAGTTTCCAATCAGCTTCCTTCAAACTGCTGTCTTCTAGTGTTAGCCAGAAACAGAGAGAATAAAATGCCATATTTTGTCATTTAGATTTGTTCATCTTTTTTCATGTGGCCATTTAGATATATTTAGGATTTATATATCTGTATGGTATGTATATCAATGGTTTAACTTACTTGACCAGCTTGTTGAGCATCTCTCGGGCTTTGGTAGTCCAAACTTTACTTCATTCATAGAAAAGTTAATAAAATGTTTCTACTTTTGAGGAAAATGACTGAAGAGTCTCAAGGCCTGTACTGCTCTGAAGTGTATTGGACTGAGTGAGTGCTGGTGAAGCTCTGTTTGTGTAAATATGGTCTTTGTGTGTGCTGAGAGTTCCTGTTTGATGGTAAATACCTGCTCTGTGTAGGCCAGTGGTCCCCCAAGCCCAAACCAAACAGTGTTAGGGACCGCTCCAGTGGGTGGACTCTGTAAGCTGGGCGGGTGCTGGCCAGTTACCACTGATGGTCCCGGGATTCCTCAAAGAACTGTGGCTGCAGTGTTTATGTGGTCACCTGTTCACATAGTAAACTCTATGTGTGTGATCCAGTGTGTGTGTTAGAGAGAGTGTATGGCGCAGTGTGCCATAGTAGTGTCATGCTTTCCATAGTTATAGCTAAATGCTGTGTGTGGAAGGTTTCTTAAGGTAACAGGCTTAGAGGACGTTACTTGCTGCGATGTTGTTTTTCATTCATTCCTTTAGTGACATTACAAATACACAAAAAAGGAATCAAGATATATTTCTGTTATCTGGCTTCACTAATCCTCACAATTGCAATCGCACCAAGCGGTCACACAAAGCTGGATATTCTCTCGATAAGTCAACACAGGTTTTCCATATAGTATAACTAAGAGCATGTTCACATAAAAGGGGAGGTGTTTGCATCATATTACCAGTCGCAAACATGGACAAGTCTACTGCCAGCAGAGTGAAATATGTCATAAAACAGGGGCAAACAAATTATTAGACAAAAAGAGGATGACATTCAAACACATAATCCAAGCTAAAAACACAGAGCTACAGCTGGCAAATGCAGGACAACTGAGCAAAAGATCACAGTGCGAACACATAAATTAAAAGGCTTTTAATATAACTGGCCCATCATAAGGCCACAAGTAGACCTGACTATAATTACATTTGTGTATTCCATTATGGTTCCATGTTGCTTAGATATATTCAGACAGTGTGTATGACATGTTTAGCCTTATTATTTCAGGTGTAGCACAAATGACCTGCTTCATAGCACAGGCCTACTGCTCCCCCATTTTGTACAAAACAAAAAACAAGAAAAACAGTGTGTTGTATCCAGATTTTCACATTGTTGCTGGCAAAAATGTTTTTCTCCTCTCCAGCGTGGACATTTTCTGTGGCTTGAACAGAGTAAATGACTATTAAATGTCAGGCATAACACACTGTACTCCCAGTGTCTCACCCTGTCCACTGGCCAGGGCCGTGAGTTTGTCCACCTTGTTAGGTGGTTATGCTGCTATAATTGGGGCTATGGCAGCATCATAATCTTACACGACTATGTGCCTAAAGTCTGATGTGCTTCAGGTATTTGATATGTAATCTGTACGGATTATGACATCCTATAAAAATCATACCAATTGTCAGCTAATCATATTTCCGTTTTAATTCCACAATATTACCAAAGGTCTGTCTAGACCACATTATTTACAAATGTGGATCTTATACAGATTGTTAGATTAGTGAGAATCTGCCATCAGGGTGTGTTGTAGTTTCAAGTAGTTTCAGGCCTGAGGAAAGAGGCTGCTCTGTCTGGTGGTACGGCAGCAGATATCTCTATATGTGTTGCCGTGGCAGCAGGGTGAACAGACTGTGGCTGGGGTTGGTGTTGTCTTCTAGCATCCTTGGGCTATGTGCAGACTTCTCACCGATGCATCACTGATGCTCTGTAGATAGTATCAATGATGTTCTGGGCCATGTTAATCACGGACTACAGAGCCTTCCAGACCTGGAACTAACCATGCCAGTTTGTAATGTTAGCAGTCAGAATGCTTTCTATTGCTCCACTGTAAAAGTTGACAAGAACTTGGCACCTGGTAAACTCAGACTGTATTCAAACTGAAACCATTTCAACTTCCTGTGTTCCAGGTTATCTCCAGGAGGCCTACCTGTGGACCAAGCAGGTCTTGTCCATCATGGAGAAGTCCATGGTCCTTCTGCAGGATGTGACTGATGGCTCGCTGTATGAAGGAGTGGCCTACGGGACTTACACCACCCGCTCTCTGTTTCAGTATATGTTCCTGGTGCAGCGCCACTTCGCTATCAGCCACTTTGACCACCCCTGGCTCCTTAAACACTTTGCTTTCCTTTACAGGACGATCCTGCCCGGTAACTATTACGTCACCTGCTGTGGCCTACACACATGTTCACTTTTTAGAAGCGGTGAAGTTTATGTGATCAGTTTTTCTCTGCCTGGATATACAGTATTTAGGCAGCCAAATATAGAGCAGGTCAACGGTCTGTGCATAAGTGTTTACTTTCCTATGAATGGCTGACTCATTCAGTTAGTCCCAAATGTTGGATACATTAGATTAGATGTGAACATAACCTTAGGCGGCCACATTGGTGCTGATATGGGGTATGCATGCGTGTAGTCATTACCTTCCTGGATGCCTTTCAAAGCTGAGCTGAGACCTACAGGGGGTGGGGATCAGGGGGAGAGCAGCAGTGGAGGAGGGGCCCTAGGTCAGGCTTGGACATTTCACAGTCCCCTGCCAACAGTTCTGAATTGTGGCTGGGCAGCACTGCTGCACTCAGAAAACGCCTCTAATTACATTGCCCAGGAGAGCCATGATTCTGCAGACAGTTGACAGAAAACAAATGGTGATCATAGAGTAAGCCACACTAGAAAAAGATTACATTTTCTGTAGAAAAATAATGTGTGCTAAACATTGCAGTTAAAAATACTTGAAACAACTTTAAATGTATATGTGAGAAACAAGTGTAAGTTAAAGTGTTAAGGGGGTAGGAAGTGTGAATGCTGAAAGAAGTTGCTGTTAGATCCAATGTCAGTTCATTGTCGATGAGATTAAAACATTGAAAATGCTTTGGCTCTGATGATGCATTTAATCTGTAAAGTTACAGTAACTACATCTAACAGATATATACCTTCATGTAGAGCTGTGCTATATTACGATATATATCGCAGTGTGATATAAAAATGTCTACCGTAGGATATAACCCTCTGTTGTTTATATCGTAATTTTAACGTGTAGGCTACTTGTTTAGCACTGTTGCTACACTAATGTTAATGTACACTACGGTTGTGATTTAATACCCTGTGTAAAGTACAACTCGTCAGAATAACCGTTGGATATCCAGATTTTGAGTTCAAAACAAGTTCATTGCATGAAGGCGAATGTAACTGCAGCAACGCTACTGCTTTGTGGTAGCATTTTTACGTCACCCGCAAGGACTCGTTTACGGCGCTGGTCGCTCGGATGTAAACAGAGGGAAAGCAGCATGGCAGAGATGGAGGAGAGCACAATGGAAGACGAAAATAACGTTGTGGGATATATATCATTTTCGGTTTATAAAATTAGCTATATCAAGATATAAAATTTTGTCCATATCGCACAGCACTACCTTCATGGTTTTCATGGAATGAGTGGAACACACACTACTTTGGTTGAATAATAAAAATTTGACCAAATCTACTGAGTCAAAAACTGTACATAAAGTAATTCTAATATTTAGTTAAATGTCTCTTGGCAATTTTCACCTCAGTTAGGTGCTTTTGATAGCCGTAGGGCCGTAGGGTTAGCCGTAATTTGTTATTATTGGTTTTTGGTCGACTCTTGACCTACTGACCAGTTTACTCTAAGCAGCAGGTGATAGTTTGCATTTTCTTGCTGATCGTGGCAGTGACACAATTCTGCCATGTATGTTAACGTTGCTTATGCTAGCTAACATTAATGTCACAGGTACAGTACAGTATTATGGGCACATACTTTAGAAGTCAGCCATTTTTACATTTTGTTCCACAAACTGGCAACTGCCAAGAAACTTGATGCCGACAAAAAACACACGATACCACGTGATACCAATGACATTTTGCTATTGACTCTCAAAAACAACAGTCAGAATTCTTACACAGAGATAAATACAATCAAATCATTTTGGACCAGACACATTTTTTTAATTATTGACTCACAATCATACAATTTTTTTCAGAAATAGAGATACTTTTCCTCTGCAAGCTTTGTAGATGTATTGAAATAAAAAATGGTTTGTCTACATAAAAATGTTATCAATTGTCGATATCAATGTTATTGACCATTAAGTACATTACTTAAGTAAATGTGTTTGGTTTACATTCCAGAGTTGTTGACCAATGTGTGACTGTGATTGCATACTGTAGTTTCTAAGAACTCTCACACCACCAGAGCGCAAGGTTTTCTTACATAATTACAGACAAGAGTGAATAGTGTGAACAATTTGCGCATGGTTCAGGACTGAGATGGGTCACAGCAGAGGGGACTGAGGTTTATGTAGGTGGGGGCCAAGTTTCATGGCATGTGGTATTGCGTAGAACTTAACAAAGAATTCACATATTGGTTAAATACATGAGCACATGAGCCTTTTATTTGTGTTACCATTATTTATAATATTCCAATATTTCTGGATGGCAGCTGAGCACCACTGAAGTTGTGCTCTGTCTTTTCATTGTCTCACCAGGATTTCAGCGCACTGTGGCCATTGCAGATTCCAACTACAACTGGTTCTATGGGCCAGAGAGCCAGCTGGTCTTTTTGGACCGTTATGTGTTGCGTAATGGCAGTGGAAACTGGCTGGCGGACCTGATTCATCAAAACAGGGTGATGGAAGGGCCAGGGCAGGCTGGAAAAGGCCAGCGATGGTGTACTCTCCACACAGAGTTCATCTGGTGAGCTTTCATAATGTTTCATAAAAGAATGACTGACAACTGTTTTTTCTTCTGTTTAGAGCCGTTATTAAAATGGAAATCAACCAAAAGCTTTTCCATCTCACAATATTGTATGGATAACTTTTGTTACTTTCACAAAATACTAACACAATGATATTTTTGACCAATAATCATCAGTAATGTGGATATAATGACAAAGTGGGTAAAGGCAAGTATTAGAACAACTAGAGCTGTCTAGTAAGTTCAAAAATGACACCACTTAACTGTAATGCAGCCTTTAAAACCAGTAAGACAACACTTCAAGATAGATTTATATCAAGATATAACAATATTCAAAGTCTAAGACAAGAGAGTTTCATATCACAATAAAGATATATATTATATACCGCCCAGCTCTATCCTCTTGCTTATGTAGTCACTTCTAATCAAGAACATGTCTGATAAAAACTTGCAAGTGACACTGGTGAAGAGGTTGAGGTGGACAAACACCACACTCATTAATCATACACAGTCATGGACACTACAGTGACAGGTTCAATGGGCTTTCCTTTGTAATCAGAGGGATTTCTCTCACCGACTGGCTCCGCCACAGATTCTACATGTGCAGGTGGCCAAAAAGCTTCACACAAAGGCAGACTCACCTCAGAAAGGACTCACTGATGGCCCCTACATAGGCCATCAGCCAGGTGTGTCAGGAGCCTTTAGGTTCAGTTACACAAATTACCTTGTGCTGCAGACATAAGAGAAGTATTGATCGTAACCTGTACTATTGAAACTTTGAAGTGGCAATGATGTAGCTGCTATCTCTGGGTTTTCAAAAAGCATTCTGGGAAAACATAAGGAATCACATGTTGTATGTAAATGGGGTAGGTTATTGTGGCGAGAAAAACATCTAATCCATCTGATATCTGTTCTCTTATGGTATTCTGCAGGTATGACCCAAGCCTGTTTCCCAAGCCTCCATCAGATTTTGGGACATCCCAACTCCACTACTTTGAGGATTGGGGCGTGGTGACATATGGCAGTGCATTACCTACAGGCACCAATCACAGCTTTCTCTCCTTCAAGTCAGGGAAGCTGGGGGGTCGCGCCATCTTCAACATCGTTCACAGGAACAAGTACAAAGAGTGGATCAAAGGATGGAGGAACTTCAATGCCGGGCATGAGCACCCTGATCAGAACACTTTCACTTTTGCACCCAACGGTGTCCCGTTTATTACTGAGGCACTGTACGGACCCAAGTACACTTTGTTGAATAATGCAGTTTTGTTTAGCTCGGCCATGTCAGGGAGTTGCTTTAAACCATGGACTGGACAAGTTACTGAAGCTTGTGATTCCAAGTGGTTGAAATACAAGGTGGGGCTGGCTGCTGATACCCAGGGCAGAGTAGAGGCTGCGATGGAGAGACAGGGAATGGTTTTCATACGTGGTGAGGGACATTCGGCTTATAATCCAGAGCTGAAGATCAGGAACTTCCAAAGAAACTTACTCCTTCTTCATCCACAGCTCCTGCTCCTCGTGGATCACATCCACCTGGATCCAGACAGCCCAACGAGGGCAATGAGTGCCTTCTTTCACAACACAGAACTTCCATTCCAGGGTACAAAGATAGATGGTGTTCATGGAGCATTTGTATCACACAGGGAGGATAAGTATAAAATGTTCTGGATGGATGACACAGGCTACAGTAACAAGGGATTGGTAGGTTACTGGAATTACCCTCGAGGGTACCCGTACAATGGCTCAAACTATGTGAACGTCACAATGCCATTGAGGTACCCTCACACAAGGGTGGCCTACATTTTTTTTGGACCAGGCGTGGATATACAGAGCTTCAGCCTGCGTGGCGATGACACGAGAGTGGATATTTATCTGGCCACCAAGGATCACACCTACACCATCTACCTGCTGACCGGAGAGGCCACCAGCAAGCCTCTGTTTGCCATGGTGCTGCTGGACAACAAGAAAATTGTTTTTGAGAAGGCGGCAGCTGTGATGGACAGCTCGCCTGAGGAAGTAGAGGAATACGTCAATGTGATGGAGGATAACCTCCAACACGTCAAGCCTGTCTTCCAGCAGATGGAGAGACACATCCTCGGGCGAGTTCTCAACAACGCCAGCTTCCGTAAGACTGCAGAGCGCCTCCTTCAGTTCTCCGACAAAAAGAAGACGGAGGAGGTCATTGAGAAGATGTTTGCTATGTCCAAGAAACAGGGCAAGAGTAAAGGGGGGAAGAAAGTGAACCTCGGAGAGAAGCTTTCTGAGAGTCTACCTGACATTTTTGCACAGATTGAGTTGAATGAGAAAAAGGAGAGGCAGAGGACTTCAAAGCGTACATATGAGGACAGTCCAGAGGAGGGTGATGCAGAGTCAAGGGCCTTTATGGATTACACAGATGGCCGCAAAAACAGGAAGGGGGCATTTGTAAAGGGCCGCAAATTCAAAGAGGTTCACATGGTGGCAACAGCAGGGAGCGAGGGTCTCTCTAGCACAGCCTCCTACATTAGGCTGTTTCTCCTCCTGAACACTGCCACCTTCTTTCTGCTGCTGGCTGTGATACTGACTCGCTTTCAGAGGGGTCGCAGCCTGCATACGCAGAGGTGTTTCTACACCATCCTTCTGATCGACTGCTTCATCTTACTGTACCTCTACTCCTCCTGCTCTCACACACAGTGTTAACATCATGAGCTGTCTTTCTAAAGATCAAATGAGCTGTTGTTAATGTTGTACATGCACCCCACACCTCAGTCTGAGCCAGATCTTATGACAATATATTTGGGTTGCTTTTAGGAAAAAGAAAATCTGAGATTTTGAAAAAGTTGTCACATATATTGGGATATTTTAAGAAATAAGTTGTACATTTTCCAGAAAGAAGTTTAAATGTTAGGAGATTAAGTCATAATCATACAAGAAAAAACTCACAATAATTCTGATAGTCTTGCTGTTAGAGATGCTTCTTCAAATGTTTAATTCTTTGCTGCCTGCGCACTCTTCTTGTAAAATTGTAATCTCTTTAAATATTTATATTGTTAAAATTTTATAACATTTTGACTTTTCCCTGAAATTATTACCTTTTACTGATAATAGAATTAATTATATTTCAGAATAATTTTTCTTTATATTCTCAATTCTTGAGTTTTGAGTTTTTATTTTAATATTCTGACTTTTTCTTGAAAGTACCTTGTGACTGAATACTCATAATAATGTGTCTTTTATCGAGGCAAAGTCTTTTGCCTTCTGGTGGATCACCATGGGACCTTACTTCAGAGACAATATGTATGATAGTGAATGATCCTGTTTGAATTGTTCCAAAAATTACAAATGTGTTTTTCTATGTAAAAGATCGTGTTTGAACTTCAGAAAGTCGCAGTTTGTCTTAAAACGAATCAAGGTTAAGACTGTGAAAATACCGAATTATAAAGACTACACAATGAACAGTCGTGTATGAGACATAATCTCATTTGACACTCACAAAACAAAAGATCATAACTAACCCTAGTAGATTCAGTCCTGTACATTAGCTAGCTCACAGAACTGACTACCTCTCCTTTTGAATAATTGCAGCTGTCAGTAAGGCCAGACTTTTTCAGATTTTCACCTTTTTTAATACTTTTTCTATACTAAAATGATGGCCATGTTCTTGTTGGTATTACCATATATTATATACATTTATAGAGCAAGACAGTGTGGTTCACTGAGAGGTTTTCCACTTAACTAAATGGTATTTCACAAGCTCAATGACAGCGACTTTCGTGACTTGCAACATTATCTTTAAATTGGCAAACATCATATGTGTAATTCACACAGAATTTACAGTAGTCAATGTCTCCATTGACTAGTGTACAATTTTTATTTTTTTTTTAAAAATAAGGTCCCATTGGGCACAGTAGAATGGGGTGGACGTTCCTCTCTAATTTTATATTACGACTTTTTCCACAAAACATTATGACTTCATCTTTAGATATCAGATTATTTTTCTAACAGTGACCCTAATACTCATAATATCTATTAAGATCCTAACGGGTGTTCAGGAAAAACAACTGATTCCAAATAGGAATTGATGAATTGCAGAGATGAAACCAGACCTCCTCTGGTGTAATAAGCTTCTGTGGAGCTTGAGAACCGAGTCTGTGTGAAGTTTGTTCTTTGTAGTTTTCAGAGGTCATGCCTTGTATCAAAGATCTCAAGGTTAGCCACTATAATACAGTTGCCTCATCTGTACTTGAGATTTGTCTTGTCTACATAGTTCTTAGAAATACATTTAAATGTATATATGTGAAAGCAAGATATATTTTTATGGTCTCTTTTTTTTACCATTTGTAAATAAATTTACTACATGCATAGATATGTATCCATTGTGTGATGTGTCAAGTGAATGTGAAAACTGAAAAATAAAGGAAAATATATTTATAATGCAATGGCCAAGACAAATCTACACACTGCAACTTAAACTGAAACAAACAAATTAAGAGGACATCTTCACCACTTTGACATACAGTTCATTTAATATTTAGGTTATACACACAAGACATTTTCACGTCTGTCAGGATCAAAAGAACAGATGTAAATATTCAGATTGATGGCCGTATTCCATTTACCTGCTTCTGTCCAAGGGCCCTGTTTGTACTGGCTCACTGTCACGGCTTGAATAGAAAGGAGCCACTCTGTCACACCAGTACTTTCCTATGAATGTCAAAATGTCTGCTGTGAAAAAGCACCTAGCACTAGCCTTTACTATAATTACTAGCATGCTCATCTGTCCCCCTTTATGTGTAATATATGGCCATAATTTTAGTTCCAACATTTAAAAAACAATGTTGATGTTATATCAAAACCATCTATGTGCTGGGTTGCAGTCATGTCTACAGAAGTGTGCATGCTATCCAGTTAGCCCCGGCCTGTCATGTCCCATTATATTACTTTGTACCTCAGATAGCCCCCGTATTTTCAGTTGGGAGATGTAAATGCAGCAAGTTCGCTACTTATTCTTATCAGTAAACAAAATATACTCACAAATTGTCAAGAAAGTAAATAGTTACACTTATTTTCCTTATCAAAAAGAAAAATACACCCAATACATTCAAGTGTCTCTCTATTAACTTAAATGAGGTCAAATCTTACCTTAAAACAGCTCTGGTTTGTCTATTCACAATCACCTCTGGTTTGGTTGGAAAAAAAAAAACTCAATTAAAAGATGCATAAATATTCCAGCTCTACACACCATCTTCCTCCCGCGTGCACTTCATGCCTCTACTTTTTCCACCTGCTGTACCTTCTCGTCCCTGGAGTCATAGTTGTGATCAGAGCTGCGGTAAATCACCTCTCTACCGTATTCCCTGTCTTCAAAATGGCATCTGTTAGTCTCAGAGGCTGTGTTCAGCCATGTTCATTGGAAGGTAGTTGAGCCCAGCTGACCCTAACCTGGTGAGTCCCACTCCTCGTCATCTAAGCTTGTGGTACAGCAGACTCCCCTCAGCTAATAGAGCTACTTGGCTCCACAGCTAACTGAGCTAGTTGCTAACTGCAGCCACAGCAAAAAATAGCTACAGCGAAGAGTACAGTGAACAGAAATGGTGCTCATCAGTTTGGGGATCTTACTACTTCAGAATTACTGAGTAGGTCCGAGGACCTCAAGGAAAAGCCCTTTCATATCTCATGGAATCTGAACAACAGTTAAAATATGCCTATGCATTTCAGCCATTGAGGCCTTCATCAGGGCAGGTTGCAAAATGGTTGCCTTTGGCCTGTTGTTCTAAACTCAAGATGTTGACTGATGTTGTCAAGATGGTGGTGTATGTGGGGTTAAGTCAAAATAAGCTGCAGTATGTGTGTGTTAATGGAAATGAGAGAAAATGTCACCTAGTGCAACAGTGTGGCTCATTAATGTGTTTTAATAGTTTTGGACAACAGTGGAGCTCTGTGGTACAGATGAAGAAGAATATCTGTTAGTAGATGCATTCATTGTTGGTTGTTGAAAATGATAGACTATCACTGTCTTTTGCAGTGCGTTGAGCTCTCGTAGCGACCATACTTTTTAGACATAGCCATCAGCTAATATGGTTTTGAAAGACAGCTCAGAGGTCACTTAAAGTCACACTGGCTTTCAAGTATTGTTGCATCCTCTATAAACACATCCCTAATTTTGTTTGTCAAACACTTACACACCTTACTGGTGGAATCAGTGCTGATTACCATTAACACGTTGTTCAAATCTTTGAAATATGTTTGCAGACAAACAGATATTCTTGGGAACTTCATTAAGCCTGTCTGAGCAGTGAGGGATTCCTGAACAGAACACATTTTTTTTTAATTAAATGACAATGTTGATACACATCTGTTGTAACTCTGCAAGTCAACACAGTCTAGACAGTGGGCTCGCCCTTCAAGCCTAACGTGCAGAAGAGTGCCTTGAAGCTGTCTTCTTTAAGTGTTTCTCCAGGCAGTAAATAACATTGGATTGAAATCATAAACAGTAATCAAAAACACTCCCATGCAAACAACCAATCAGGGATCTGTATTTTATCACCAGTAGAAAAAACTCATTTTCACAGCAATTTGGTGTTTTCTGTTTCTTCACTTTTTCTTTTGATTTGAAAGTAACATAATTCATGTCTACCACTGTTTGGTCTTGTTGTTTTTTTTTGTGTTTTTCTTTTTGACTGAGGGAGCCCTACTACGTTCTGGTGTAACTGAGAAGCATCATTGGCTGGGAAGAACCTTTGGCCTTTTATTGACTTTGTGACTTTCATCAGCTCCTCACTCCAGAGTCAGTGGAGTGAGTGAAAGGAGAAGAATATCTTTCCATTCCTTTCCTCACAAAAATGCTGTGGGTTGTTTTGTTATGATTGAGCAGATAATCACTTCCAGATGTGCTCCATATGGCTTCCCTTATATTAAAAGTGACCTGTTGTCTGGCCTGGTCAAAACACTTGAGGATGGATGGAAGTGATAACAAATTCATGGAGGTGGTCTCATTAAGAAACCTCACTGTGACAAACAGGCGGATGCTCAGTTTGTGTATGAGACCAACACTGATAAAACATGAACCTCAGAAAGAGGCCGACCATTTTTTAATGATGAGGCCTTTTTGAATTTTATATACAATGCTGCCCTCTGCTGGCTGGCCATGAGACTGTTCATTGTAAGAATGTATGTGTTTCACTCGTCATATATCACTATAGAAAAACTCAAATATTGTCACGTGAACCTGGGAAAAATCTGAAAGTTTGACACTTTAGTTTATTAGATCATTGTTCTTCTTTTGTAAGCAAAGAGGGCCTTTCTCAGTGTAAAATCATGGCTAGACACAAGGGGTTTGGTGTTACGGTTTGTGCATGCTGTCAAGGAAAGACAGTCACTCAAATTGTTAAGCTGATAATCATTTGTAATGACAAAATATTATCATTATTATAACACTCATAATACATGCAAAATAAAACAAAAAACACAGCAACTCAAAAAAACACAAAGACAGAACATCCGATAACACCTTCACCAGGACAATGGGCCACATGCGACCCAGAACCAGCCCTCCAGTGGCCCAGTCTGTGGTCGAGTCCGCTTGAATTGAAGAAATGCAGAAGGCAACTCGTTTCGCAAGACATTTTTAAGGCCCCCACACACCGCCCAGACTCAAACCAATGTCCAACTGCCTTTATCCGACCACTCCGTTGCCTCTTGTCTGACCCGTTGGGCAGAAAAGTTGCATTGAACACACCGCCTCGACGTGCTGCCAACTCTACAGTAGCGTATACGTTCTGCGCTTGCACGAGATGCAGTAAGCTAGTGTTGTGTATAGATGAGACGCTGGACTAGAGGTTTATGCAGGCAACTCTCTTTACTTTAAAACGAAACTTAACTATTTCAGAAAATCAGCTACATACTAAATCAAAATTACTGAAAAGCCACCTTAACTAAAACAAATACTTTTCTGACCAAGGTACGTTTTAACCGTTTGTTTTTTTGGTTTAAATGACACATTCACTGCAACCAAAACCACATATAACATTATCAAAATCAAACTTTAGCACCAGATGGCACACACTTCATTCGTATTACGAATAGTACATGCAGTAGTACATGCAGACAAAATCATTCAATGTCATTTTGACATAAAAAGTCAATTTATACTGTGTCAGTATAAATCGACGGGGCCTGTGTTCATCTACATTCTGCAAGTGTAAATGGACCCTGGATGAAATTCAACCTATAATTTTAATATTTACAATATTAATGATGTAATAATAGAAACGTTTTCCACAAGTGAATAAACAAGCTGTTCTCAGAGGAAGGTAAGGTCCCAGAACACTGTTTGAAGTTAGAAAGGTGGCAGGGTCTGCCACATATAAACACAGTAAAACAGTATAAATTGTGTTGTCCTTTAAGGTCAGTTTGTTTATTCAGTTAGCAGGCTCCCCATGTGCAGAGGCATTGTCCCCGCTGCAGCGGCTGGGGTTCGAGTCCGACCTGTGGCCCCTCTGCTGCATGTCACCATTCAGAGGCACGTTGATATTTATCAATTAATATGATGATGGTATTTTCCTTTACCCCCGCTGAAAGAGACAAAAAGTAGGAGGGGGAACGAGAGGGAGGAAGGTAAAGAAAGAAAGAGAGAGTACACAGAAAGAAAACTGTTTGGCTGCAGGCTAACGTTGACAGGGTTAATGTGTTAGCTAACATTAGTTCATTTCTTCAAAGCTTGTGAACAAACATGCAGGACTTTACAGTTATAACTTGTCAGGA